>LGRX02012557.1:0-26309 GCA_001247695.2 Cymbomonas tetramitiformis
CGCCTTGAGCCTGAACCGGGGCGGAAGGCGTTCATTAGCTAATGAACGCTTTCCGCCTCGAAACGCGCGCCTTGAGCCTGTACCGGGGTGGAAGGCGTTCATTAGCTAATGAACGCTTTCCGCCTCGAAACGCGCGCCTTGAGCCTGTACCGGGGCGGAAGGCGTTCATTAGTTAATGAACGCTTTCCGCCTCGAAACGCGCGCCTTGAGCCTGTACCGGGGCGGAAGGCGTTCATTAGCTAATGAACGCTTTCCGCCTCGAAACGCGCGCCTTGAGCCTGTACCGGGGCGGAAGGCGTTCATTAGCTAATGAACGCTTTCCGCCTCGAAACGCGCGCCTTGAGCCTGTACCGGGGCGGAAGGCGTTCATTAGCTAATGAACAGTTCGTCTTGTCCCAGGCTGCCAGGAGAACGGCAGTGGAGCTTGCTGCCCAACGCGCCCTTGAAGGACCTGGTGGCTCCAGAGCGTTTACTGGAGCGGGCGCTAATGTGGATATGTCTCAAGTGGCCACCCCATCTGAGGCAAGGAAGGCAGCCGAGGAGGCTGCACATGGGTGGCACGCTAAGCTGAAAGTGGAGCATGCAGCAAAGTTAGAATATGAGGAGAAAGCTGAGCTGTGCAAGAAAATCGAGATGGAGCACCGGTGGCCGAATCCGATGGATTTCGACGAGGCGGCGGATCAAGGGAGTGTGTTTCGTCTCCCCATTAAATGCCTGTACCACGCGAAGGGGTACGAGGCCTGCCGGGATCAAGAGAGAGGCTGGGTGAACGAGATCAAGTCCGGCGGGAAGGAGAACCCGTGGGCCCCTTTCAATGCGGGTCTCGTTGCGATCGACGATGTCAAAACCCGTGCCGAATTCTCCCTGAAAAAAGCTCTGAGGGGAGAATACCGTGCTCTCTTTATTGATTTTACCCCATAAATAATTTCTAAATCGCGTCACTCGACGTCAAACGACAAATCCAATTAATAAATAAATTTGGCCACGTACACACGACACGACAACCAATAGTTTGGAAATTAATTAAAGTCATCGGTTCTCGGCCATGCGACAACTGCAATCGACAAAACCAATTAAGAAATAACACTCGATGCTGAATGACGTACGTCAACCCACAAGCCGCAATTCCAACAAAAAAATAAAGTTACCGTAAGCGCTCGGGCCACGCCATGGACCCACCGTGTATCATATGCGCCACGAAGCGGAAGACGGGTCTGATTGCTGATGGTGAGGGGTGTGTCTGCACCAAAATTTCGAGGGGTACCATGTTCCTTGCGCACCGCGCCCTAGAACGCCAACCACAGAGTACGCTATCGAGCTTCGTGAAATGCGTGAAACCGAGTGACGTAAACCCGGACCCTGAAGTCAGACGCCCACCCGCACCGGTCCTTCAGCGCACGGTTCCTGAGCGTTACCTTAGGTTTTATGAAGGGCTTCTCACCAAGTCCGCTGCAGAAGCCGTCGGTCGTCCTAAAAAGACAGCCTTTCATAACGGGACGCTTGTATATTTCGGCTTGTATATGTGCCGAAACTCAATCCTATTCGGCTTATAAGAGGGTGCAGTCATAATGATAGGGCGGACAAGCACTCAGGCCATAAAGTAACAAACGACACGCGGCGGCCTATAACAAACCACAAACATAATAATTAATTATATTGATGCGACCATAGTCTATGTGACAAACAATAAAAGCAAACAGTCGGAATTAAATAAGATTTCCACGAAAACGAATCGCAACAAATAAACAAATAGTCCGGTAAATAAATAACAATTCCGCCGCGACTGTTTGTGACTGATAATAATTTATTTCTAGGGGGGTGGGGGGATAAAATCAATAAAGAGAGCACGGTACAGAGGCAAGGTTTTTGGGCACCAGCACTGTTATCAAGCCACCGACGAGTGTCACGAGGAAATCCCGTTGGAGGTAGCTTTCCAGTTCTTCGAGAGCAAGATGTACATCGGTCTCACGCCTGACATGATTCGGTCCTTAGGCGAGATGCAGAACCAGATCGATCAGAAGCAGAAAGGCAAAGACAACACTCAGTTCATGCAAGGGCTCCGTTCGACCCTTTTCGAAAAGCATGGGGTCGTGTACACCGTTTACCGAGAAGCGTTGATCTCCGAGTTCGTCGCCAGCGTCCCCGAGGACACCGAAGGGGGTATCCCTTATCAACCTGGGCGGTACCAGGCCGGAGGGCTGGTGGAAAAAATGCCGAGATTCGAATCAGAGCATGGATTTTCACTCCCGGATCCCGAGAAATATCCCAAGGGATTCCAGTACATCGAGAAGCGGGAGACGTTTGAGCACGAGGGAGACCCTGAGGCACTCCCTGAGGTAGAGGTGACGGTGACGGTGCTGGACGATGACATCAACGCTCACCTCGATCGGGTCACAGATTGGTACCCCGTAATGTCTCACTTGAACCAGTCGATGGAGACGCATGTGAAGCAAGTAGCGATGTCCAAGCATTCTGTGTTCGGCAGCACGCAAATCAACCACTACTTCATGCACTGGACCGTTGCCAATTTCCGGCCGCAGACGTGGGACCTCTGCGTTAGCATCATGGAGGCTTACAGAAAGTTTGACCTGAAGGGCATGAAAAACCCTTTGGCTTCGAAGACCAAAAAGCGCAAGGCCTCATCTTCGCCCGCTAGCGGACCCTCCAAGAAAGCTGGCAAAAAGGCCACCTCCAACCGACAGGTAAATTACTTTTTACTTCTGCTTCAAACAGTGTTCTCCCTCCCAAAGCATCCTTTTCTATATTTTAAGACATGCTAAAAATGTTTTTTTTTACTTACAGATGGAAGACGAGGTGCAACGAGGAGGCGGGGACCACGGAGCGGGCTCGTCTAGAGGGGCAGGCATTTTGGTGGAAGAAGCTCAGTTTCTCCACAATGCCAAATCCATGGGTATGACGTTCTGGATTAACTTGGGCGGCTTGGCGGGGGATGCGGAGTTCGACAAGGTGGACACGTATCTGCGCCTGATTATTGACAAGGAGATCTCAATAAAAGAGGGGGGCCAGATGATAAGCCAGTTCAAGAAGGAACGCATGGTGCAGAAGCACTTGGTGTCCGCGGCGGGATTGCAAACCTGGGACGAATTCAAGGACGAGTTCACCCCCTACTGGAGCTCCCAAGAGAAAATCGAGTCGTTGATCGGCTGCTTACCTTCAACTCAGGGGGGAGCGCGCCGGGGGGGGGTCTGGGGAAGTTCCGCACGCGATCTTCAATTACGTCGAGAACGCGCGGGCAAATCTCAAAGAAGCGCAGGCGCCAAGCGCGGCTCACATCCTAGGCTTGCAACAGATCGAGGTGAAAGTCGACATCAAACTCTATCGGGAGGCGCGGACTGACGGGCCGTAGCCTAAGGTTGCAGGAGAGGCAGGCCTGGAGGACGACGAGCCCACACATCAGACGGACGTGCCGATGCTCCCTCGTTGGAAGATCGTCAAGGGCAGCATGAACGATCTGAAGGACATCCCGAGGCTGCCCTTCACGGGGACGATCATCGACTGCAATTACGCCCTTGACAAGGAGAAGACTCCCGACGCGATGACCAAGGAGGAGGTGCAACCGTTCCTGGAGTCTTTCAACGCCAAGACCACCGCCCCGGCATGGACAGTCGCTATCTTTTGCGGTTTCGTCCAACAAAACGATTTCCTGGAGGTGATTGACAATTACTGCTCCGGCCGCGCGGAGCGGTTCTTCTGGCACAAGGGGAACGTGCACATGAACCCCAACAAGTCCGTACGCTTCAATGACGTTGAATGTGGCGTCCTGGGGTACCATGTAAAGAGCGATGCCCAGGGGGAGTCTTCTAAAAAGCCGGAGTGGATGTTCAACTTTGATTTTGGGGACGGTGAACGTCTGAGCCGCGCGTCACTCTTGCGCGGCTTCCCGGTTGTGCACCAGATGTACAAACGCGACGGCAAAGTCGTGAATAACCATCAGAAACCCCTAGCACTGTTGATGGAGCTGATCCAGTGCCACATGCTCGGTGAGAATCCGGGCAAGGTGGATGAGAACGGCCATCCACTCAACTGGATTCTCGACGCTTGCTGCGGCGTCGGCTCGACGTCCATGGCCGCCATGAGGTGTGGTATGAACGCGACCGGCTTCGACCGCGACCAGTACATGGTCAGCTCTGCGCAGCAACGGCTGATCAATTTCCACGCCGAGCCCGATCAGGATGCCGAGACGAGGCCAAAACAGAAGAGTGCACCGACGACGATCGCTTGAATTGGATAGGGTTTCCTTACGTATGTGCCCGACTAACCCGTGATAGTGCGAAACAGATAGCAAGTTCGGAGTGGTTTGAGTTATAGTTTGTTATATGCTTATGAAATGCTTCCAAAATGATCACGAGTGACCGGAATGTCGTTGGATCATCGCCGGGTGCCCCGTACGGCCGTGTGTCGCTTGAATTGGATAGGGTTTCCTTACGTATGTACCCGACTAACCCGTGATAGTGCGAAACAGATAGCAAGTTCGGAGTGGTTTGAGTTATAGTTTGTTATATGCTTATGAAATACTTCCAAAATGATCATGAGTGACCGGAATGTCGTTGGTTCATCGCCGGGTGCCCCGTACGGCCGTGTGTCGCTTGAATTGGATAGGGTTTCCTTACGTATGTGCCCGACTAACCTGTGATAGTGCGAAACAGATAGCAAGTTCGGAGTGGTTTGAGTTATAGTTTGTTATATGCTTATGAAATGATACTAAACATGATCATGAGCTGTGCATGCATGGGAAACAAGTCAAGAACAGACGCTTGTGGCAAACAAGTCAGCAACAAATGCTTGTGAGATGCACTTATTTTGAAGTGTACTGTCAAGTAGTAAACAATAGCAACACTAAATAACAACTACTTCCCCGCCATGGAGTGGAAAAGCTCGAGGATCTTCTCGGACTTGCCCTCCTCGCCTTCTTCGGGATCAACATCCCCCGAGACGATCTCCTTGTGGATGTTGAGCTCGATCTCCGCAGCCGCCACGGTATCGTCGTTCTCGCTCTTCAGATCGGCTGCGAGTTGTTTTGCAGCCTTCTGGCAAGCCGATAAAAATGCGCGGAGCTCGTCTCCGCGCATCTTTTTCTGCGGTGGTTTTTCCGGGGTCCTTTTTCCGGGGACCGCCGGGGGAGCCATGAGCTCCTTGAGCTTCCCTTTTTGGCCTCCCTGCTCCGTGTTGCTCAGCAGGTGCTGGGTACACGCCACCATCCCTTCGTGGGCGGCGGAGTTCTCCCCTTGGCCCGACCGACCGGCCGCCAGGCTGGTGAACTGCGAATACATGTTGAACATGAGCGCCATATGGGCGCCCTGTCTGCTCAGCTGTTCCTTCGCCAGGTCGGCGTTGCAGGCGAACGCCTGCTTGAGGTCGGACGTGTGTCTCTCGTCCTTCTCCCCCAGCAGCGCGGTGAAATGCTCAGCCGCCAACCGCCGGCCTCGCTCCTCCGCGGACTCGGCCGTCAGTTGGAGCCGCTCCTTCCCCTGCTGCTCCAACTGACGGCGAAGCTCCTCGCACACCTTCGCCTCCTTTTGCCGCTCGGCCTCCGCCAACTCCGCCCGGAGCTCCTTCTCCTTCAAGAGCACGGCCTGCTTCACCTGCTCCTCCGTGGCCCCCCGAGCTGGAGTGGCTCCCCCGAGCGCCCTCTCCAAACTCCGCGCCTTCTCCTCCGCATGCTTCACCTTCAGCTCGGTCAGGCGGAGCTTCTCGGCGTACTTCATCTTCTCCGCATGCTCCTCCAATTTCGCCTGCTTCGCCTTTTCCTCCTCCGCCGCGACCTTCTCCTCCCGCTGCCGCTTGTGGCCGCTCACGCTCTTCGCCCTCGTCTTCTGCGCGCTCTTGGCCTTCTGCTCCTCAGCCTTCGGGAAGTCGCATGCGTCTTCCTGGTTGCCTGACCATTTGAAGGTGATCACCTCCCTGGCCATACCCTTTTGCAGGGTCTTGGTGGTCAGCGCCCCACCTTTTCCCCCACCGCCAGCCCCCTCGCGGCTGATCTGCGCCACGGTCATCTTGGCCGCATCCCGCGTCCGCTGAATGATGACGCCCATTGCCTGAGAAAAGGCGTACTGGAACGCCATCAAGCTGCGCTTTTCCTTCTCCAGGTCAGCCTGCGTCAAGGCAATCTGACGTCCCTGGGAGCTTCTGCTGCTGCTGCTGCTGCTGCTGCTGCTGCCGCGGGGGTGAAGGGCCATGAACTTCTCGTCCCTCACCAGCAGTGCCTCCGATCCACGTCCCAATGGCAACTGCAGCACCTGGAAGTCCCACCCCTCAAACCCCGAGCTTTTTTGCAGGAACACCAGGCCCTGCGTCTGGCCGCCGTTGGTGCGCAGCACATACCCCAGGCGCAGCACCCCACCGTGCGCCATGGGCAGGTTTTCGTAGTCCTCTTTCAGGAGCACGGGCATTCCCGTGCAGACCAGGCCCGATGTCTTGTCGGGGTACAGCACGTCCGCCCCCCCGAACACCTGCAGCTTGATGCCCGTGTCCATAAGGCCGCTCTTCGGCCCGTAAAACCGGGTGACGAAATTCCCCTTCATGGGAATGCCCGCTTTCGTCACCGGCTGCAGCTCCGCCCTGGGCACCGTCTTGAGGGCGCCCGTCTCCATCACGCCGACCTCCACCTTCTCCTCCGTGACAGAAGAATGGAGGATGACGACTTCGGAGCCCAACATTGCGAGGCCCCCGTCGAAGATGACGTTGTAGTCGACGCCCAAGAGGTTGGCAACGTCCTCGCCTTCCAAGCGCCTGCTTCGCCGGCGAGCTGCGTACTCCACCGTAAACTCTGTCAGGTTGTACACGGGCACATCCGATGACCTATCCACGTACGAATGTGCCCCCGACGGACGTTCGGCCCCAGCTTTACGGCGTTCGACGGAATCGTCGGCCAGGAACAGCCAGGGTAGGCTTCCCCAAAGTGGAAAACCCCACGCCGGAACATTAATACCTCATATGCCTGCCCTACAAAAAGGGACTCCCTTGCACCACACCGCATGTGAGAACCCGGAAATATCCCCACTGGGTACCCTGGAGTGAAGCAAAAAATTAAGGAGAGTTCTGTGCCGTCTAAATGCGGGCTCTGCAGATCAGCCCCGGGCAGCGTCAGCAACGCAGACATCCCACCTTTCCCCTTGCGAAGTACGTCCGGTCGCACGGTGGTGCGCTTCCACCCTGGGTTTGCAATGACCTGCCTCCCTACCTCCGCAATCATCCTCCCCAGAAAACACCTCCGATCCACGTCTCCTATCCACCTACTACTGTCGTAGCGTGCATCCCGGTCCTCTGAATTCAGGTCGGCGAAGTTATTCAACCACTCCCCGGTCACGCAACCATCGTGCTCCTGAGGGGAAACTTCGACGCCCTCAACCCGTGCCACGCAAAACCCTTCCGTTTCCATGTCCCTCTCCCATCCTTCGGGCATTACCACACGGATATTGGACAGGTCGTCCTCACCTGGCGATGGCGTTTCCTTCTCATCCACCGCCTTTCCTCCCAGCAAGTTCTGGCTGACGGTCTCGTCAGCCCTCTCCGTGCGCCGCCGCCGCCGCCGCCATCCTCCGCTGCCCCGCCGCTTCGGGCGTCGGCCGGCTCGCTGGGCCGGCGCGCGCCGTCGTTGCTTCGCTTTGCTTCGCGCCGGGCCGCCGGCCGCGCGCGTCGCTTTCTGCTTCTCGCCGGGGCCGCGTCGCTGCCGTTTCCCGCCGGGCCGTCGCTCGTTGTTGCTTCGCTTGCCGTCGCGCTTCCGGTTTTGCTTCCGCCGGCCGTTGCCGCTCGCCGTTTGCCGTCTCGCTTCTTCTTCTTCTTCTCCTGCTGCTGCTTCTGGTTTTGCTTCTGCTGCTGGAACTGCTGCTGCTGCTGCTCCTGCTTCTGCATTTGCTTCTGCTTCTTCTGCTGCTGGCTCTGGCAGGGCTGCTGCTGGCGCCAACGCCCTCTTCAGGATGCGGTAGTTTTCCATATCAAAGTCGACGGTCTCTTCCGCCGGTTGCTTGGAGACTTGGAACTCTTTAATGACGTGCACCAGATGCTTTTGAGAATGCGGCAAATACTGATCCACTCGCACCAATGTGAGCACCGCCTTCATCAGCAAGTTCTCTGAGTAGTTCCAGAGAACCAACCGGTCGTTGTCCTCGTCCGATTTCTCGAGTCCAGCGGGCTGCTGGACCCCGTCCTCGTCCAGCTTGTAGATCACCTCAAACCCGTTCTTAGTTGCGAAGGTTGTGTACTTCTTCTCTGGGTCCTCTGCGGCGGGCTGTTCGTCCTCCACCTCCAGCTCATATATAGGAAATTGTTGGTCGTCCTCCACCTCGTCCTCATCCTCGTCCTCATCCTCCCCTTCGCCCTCCTTCTTCGCCTCCTCCTTCTTCTCCGCCGCGTCCCCCTTTTTGAAAATATCATACAATCCTGGTTTTGTGCCTCGTTTCTCCGCCTCCTCCAGCTTATCCACGAACTGGGTTTGCGTCACCGATTTCAAAAATTGCCACGACGCCAGGTTGCGGTAACACGCCGCGTCGTCCGGCGTGTAGTGTTCAAAACAGTTCTCAATGATATCGTAAGTGAGCAACACCTCCGACCCCGTCCCGGACAGTTGACTTTTGTTCCCCGAAATGGGGAAAATCGTTTCCAGCTGCTCGTCCGTCAACAAGCGTTTAAGGATCTTGGCGCAGTTTCGGACCTCTTGTGTGCCGCTGTTGTCAAGGTCTTCCACCGATTGCGCTTTGAAGCCTTCACCAAAGAGTTTTTCGTCAGACATGATTACGTAGGAGTATGGTAAGTGAGAAGAAAGAAGATAAAAAGTTGTGTCCACAGAAAAGTATACTTGCGATAGTGAAAATCAATTCTTAAAGATAGCATATCGCGAGTACCGCGCTAGTACCACACTATTAACGCACTACTCACGCCACTAGTCCGCACTAGTCGCGCGACTAGTGCGAAGTCAAATCGCACTAGTGATGTGACTAGTGCGATCTGACTACATGTGACGATTGAAAGGCAATCAAAAGCTCGAAACGCTCGCTCGAAAGCCTGGAACGTCGCGCCGGTCAATAGTTTTGAAAATTTGAAGCTTAAACATTTGAGAAAGCGCCAAGTCGCTAAAGAGGGAAGGAAGGAAATATGTTATGCTCGTCGTGCTCTGAAGGCGAATATGAGCTTAGCGCTTCGTCTAATTCTTCTGGTTCAGAAGATTATTACTATGAAACGGTGGAAGACTTTCTAGGCAAGACGAAAACCATCAACCCAAGAAAGGCGAAGCGTTCCGAACCGGAAGCAGAATCCAAAACGTCGGGATATGGGCCCAACAATACTGCGGAAAGCTTGACAAAGATCGGGGATCTGATGGACCCCGCCAACGAATGCAGGTGTGGGAGGCGCTGTCTGTCCCAATTCGAGTATCGTCCCGTGCAGGCGTACTTACGTGAGAAGTCTACGCTGAACGGTCGCCAGTTCAAGGAGAACATCATCGCGGAGCTTACTCGTGCGCGTAGGTTCAAGCCCGGATCGCAGAAGCTTGAAATAGAGATGTTCGACTCGCTGACGTTCCTGGGCAAGAAAGTCTGCAAGGATGCGTTTCGACGACTGCACTTTATTCCCGAAAGCACATGGTTCAAGTGGCACGCGCACGCGTGTGGGGGCGGCATGCTGGAGAGCACAAGCAGGAGGAATGCGACGCTGTACAACGACCCGACGAACCTGAACTGGACTTATTTCTTGGAGTACGCTGCTCACGAGATTTTGCCGTTGGCGGAGCCACAACCTCAAAACGGCAAACTCCAAATGAGTCCGATCCGACCATTCGATTGTTATGCCGCATACAAGCTTATGCGTCGCGGCGTTTATCAGGTTCAAGTCACGCAGTTTCGCAAGTATCTGCGCGAGTACCTCCGCGCGAAGCATATTACCATGCGCAAGCGGAAGGATTCTGCAGGTAAGTGCACGACATGCGAAATCTTGACGAAGCAGCGCCGTGCTGTAAAGGACATGGAGGACCTGGAGGACTGGAAGACGCTTAACGACGCGCACCGGAGTGATTATCGAAATGAGAGAGCTCAGTACAATAACACCCGTGCTGATAGTGCCAACCAGTTCGGCATCAGTGACTCGTATTGTTTCGACGGGGCGGCAAACAACAACACCGTTTGTCCGCACTTCCCCGTGAAGGTCAAGGCGATGAGCGACAAAGCTGGAAGTTTCTTCCACCTTCATCTGCAAGCAGTCGTGATGCACGGCGTCGTGTTGTGCATGTGTTTACTTATGCCATGGGTTCCTGGCAAAGACGTGAACATGCGCCTCACGACGCTCAATATTCTGCTACGGTATGTGGTGGAGAACACGAAGCGGCACTTTCGGCAAACATGCCACGTGCAAATGGACGGAGGGTCGGAAAACTGGAACCGGCATGTTTTCGCCTTCTTCTGCATCCTGGTTCACCACGGGCTGTACAAAGAGATCTACCTACACCGTCTGCCCGTAGGCCACTCCCACAACGACGTCGATGGCTTCTTCGGGTTGCTGAAGATGCAGTTGTGGGGTAAGACCGCGGATAAACTTGGCCACTGGTTTATATCTTTGCAACAATGGATAGCCTTTCTCTTTGCCTGGACGATAACAACCATCAACAAGTACACCTACATCATCGGCTGCAACTTGGACTTCAAATCGTGGATCGACCCGCACTTGAACGAAGAGTTTGGTGGCCACGCTGGACGAGACCGCAAGGTGCATACTTGGTGCATGTACGTCGCTCCGGACGAGCACGTTCGAGCGAAGTACAAGTTTGGTGACAGGTTCAAGGAATGGCTACCAAGTGGCGTGGACGAGGACCCGAACCTTGGGCTGATTATTTGTACCAGTTATCCCGACGTCGACTCCGCCCCGGGCTATATGGACAACCCGGAATGGAAGCGCAAGGGGAAGGGAAACAAGGTATTGGACATGGAGCAAACAACGCGGAGCTGTCTATTGGGACTCCGAGCCGCAACGCCAGATCTGGTGAGCCAGCAACGACATGAGGAATTGAAAGCAACCTTCCCCTTGCCTTTGAAGGTGGAGGCCGTGCGAGAACGACATCCCGAGCAATTACCTCCGAAGTGGGACCTTTCACTGCTGCTGACACGTGCGCATACCCGCGCATCTACAGTCAAATGCGATGGGCTCTTGAAGACGCGGTATGCTAAGGCGGAGCAGTTCAATGTATGTTTCGACGGCGTGACGCATAAGAAACAAGCGGTGGAGAAAGAAGTCCTGAAAAATATTGACATCAACGAGGTTGTGGCTTTTATGCGCGAGGCCAAGTATTGTACTGAGCTGATTTCCAGAAGGTAAGACGACCGTTTACCAGCCTAGTGCGATCTGATTTATACCTTATTTATATTTTATTTTGTCATTGTTGTCGTTCAAGTGTCTAAGCAAAGTCAGGTAGGTTTCTTTTTCTAGCTCCAGATCTTCCTACAACAATGCCAGGGAACACTGGCCATGTCAAGCCATTCGATTGGTATATTGTATTTATGCCCAGTGGGGCAGTGAGATGGAAATGGGCTCGGAAGGGGACTCCCTAGCCATTGACTTCGTACTATGGGGAGCGAAAGCCTGGGCTCGATTATAGCTGGCAGCATATTATCGTCCACCCTTCTGGAGCGCTACGCCGCTGGGAGCGTAAGTAAGAGGGGCGGTGGCTGGTTTCTGGAAGACGCCACTCGAGCGAAGGAGCCTGTAGCGCCATTTTCATTACCGCTCAGTAATGCGTTCTGGGAGAAGGCGAGGGTGACTGACGAGTATGAGTATCGCGGGATTCCATACACTGGGCGTAAGAGTGCGACGCCTACGAACAGTGACGATTCGGGTACAGGTGCTGTGACCTGGAGTAAGGAGAAGCTACCAGATTCGGATGACAATGATGACGCGGGTGTCACGGACAGTAAGCATGACATGGATACTGCCAGTCCGAAATGGGTGCCTGACTCGCCTGAATATGATGACACTGAGGATGACGTCAGCGAGTTCGATGAATTGAGCAGAAGTCTGAGGCCATATCTGAGGATGCTCCAGCCTCTGTGGTGGAGACTGTTCAAGTACCACCGAAGGAACCATCTGGGCCAGATACTGGATTGACTTCAATGAGTGAAAATAATGCTGGGGTGTCCGAAGTGACGAAGAGGCAACCCAGGAAATATCCTGCCTATTGGACAGCTGAGCACATAGCTTATTTGGAATGTACCCGAGGCAGTGACAGTGATGATGAAGAAGTGCAGGACGTGGCTCCTCGTAGGAAGAAGGCAAAGGCCAACAAGGGACAATGAAATCAACTGCCTTGATTAGGATTGTCCAAATGCAGATTCTCTGATTAGGATTTGTATAGGTGGCAGATGATGATATGCCAGCCGACATGGGACAGATCGATCAGAGATATGAAATGCGCGCCTTGAAAGTATAAGACATGAATTCTTGCCCAGTGGAGGCTGTTCTAGCTTAAAGTAATTATTTGGAGGAGCTGTTGCTCAACCTGTTAAAATACTGGTCAATCTTTCCTGCCATAAAGATATTGCAATTGCTTAATTGTAGCCTTGTTCAGAAACGGGGTGGGGGTCACAGGTTTAGGAGAAAAGCTGGCTGACCCTGAAATCTATGTTTTCTTATTGGTCGGCACTTACTGTACGATGAATAGCATGCACACCGCCAGGGACGTCAAAGCGGAACGCCCAAAGCCCAATGGCGGCTTGCCGCAACCCAAGGCCTGCCGCGGTGGCGGAAGACCGTCGTCGCCATCATCGGAGTCCTCCCTCGCTACGGAAACCGAATCCACGGACACCACAGGCCCCATGCAATGCATAGCAAGAGGCGGGTCAGGGCCAGAGACGCAGAGAGACCAAACCCGTCCGCAATCTTGTCCATGAAGGACACGTCCGGCTCGTGAGCGTGCAACATGCTGACGGGGTACATCCCGCCGTCGGACACCACCGATGGCGGAGCGGCGGGCGCTGCTGGCGGAGGTGGCATGACCGGAGCGTCGTCGTGGACCTTGAAGGTGTTGATGCGCACAGCACCACCGACCCCGCAGACCCCGAAGCGGGTGTCAGCGGGCCGGCAGCACTGCAGGTACTCGTCGATAGCGTGCTCCTCGACGGCGTCGCCGATACAGAAGGACGCGGCGGAGAGGTCTTCAAGCATCACGGGCTTGCCGCCCGCCAGATAGCAGAGGGCGTCAAAACGTTCGGTGTCGTTGCTGTCGATGGCGTGCTGAAAAGCAGCGGCGTAGAAGTCGCCCTCCACGTCCTGAACCGCAAATGAATGCGCTCCAGCAGCTGTCTTCTCCGCCCGCGGCCCGCCGTGCGAACAGTCGCGGTGCCAATGCCTCGCCCGCTCCGCAGCGCACGACGAGTGCTGGCAGAGCGGGATAGTCTGCCCCGTCCCGCGGTGAAATGCAACAAACTTCGAGTCACGCTGGGACCAATTCCCGCCCTCCGAGAGCGGGGAACCAGCGAAGCGGTGCTTCAGCCCTGGCCGCGGGTGCTGAGGCTTCTCCGCGCGCCGGGGAATAAATCCCTTGCCGTTGACCTTGTCCGAGAGAACACGCACCTCCTTTCGCAACGCCAACAAGATCTTTAATGACGTCGCTGTCCGCGGAACTGTGTCCAGCGGGCGGGTCGCAGAACCTCGCCGGCAACATGCTGCCTATAGCCGCAGCCCCCTTCGGCACAACCGTGCCAGCCCGCACGTGAGCCGCATGGCACTCGCGGGCCTATTGCTGAACGGTCAGTAGGCTCTCCGCCGCCCGCTGGTCGTGCAGTAGCAGGCGGGACACCACAGGCCGATAGTAGTCGGAGTCCATGGCCTGGATGAACTGTCCGTCCACGTCGTCCTCGTCCAGGGTGTTCTTGCGCTTCGCGGCGGCGAGCGCGGCGTTGAAGCTCATGATGCTATCGTTGGGGTCCACGCCGTAGTCCAGGGTAACCGATAGCAAGTCCGACGTCCCCTGAAAGGGTGCGTCGACATGGAGGAGCTTCCGAGCAAATTCGAGTAGAACTCGTTTCCCATCCGCGGGAAAAGTCTGCGCTGAGCTCTCCAACCAGTCCGACGCTGGACTGGAAGGATGCACAAGCAGCTCCAAGGTGGAAAATAGGAGCTGGTTACTCTTAGCTCGCACCGTAATGCTGGCGTCGTCGAGCGCGAAAAGGTCGCCCAGCTGCTCATCCTCGGCCATGAATAACGCCTCGCGAAGTGCAGCATCCATGCGGGTGAAAATCACATGCACGTTCTTCTCGTCCCCAGCCAGGGAAGCGCTCTTCCTTGCTCCCAAAGCATTTCTTGGCGACGAACTTGGCCGCCTTCTCGTCGTGACGCGTGCGGATCAAGGTACGCACGGCCGTTACAAACTGCGCACCGGACGTCTCCGCTGCTGGATTGACAGTAGCTGTCGGAGCAGCGGGAGTGGCCGCATGTCGTGCAGCAGCCTGGTCGAAAATAGTCGCAAGGTTTCTCCTTCGTAGAGGAGCGCTCGAGGTGGATCTAATGGCAACCATGATAAGATGCCAATAGGGGTGGAATAATCGGGTGTGAGCGGAGAGCGGTCGCGGTGGTGGCGGCCAAGAGGTGGTGGTCGTCGAGAGCGAAAATACTGCGGATGAGGACGAAGCAGTCAATGAAGTCGCGTGTCCTAACGGATCTCCGGATACCGCAACCGGTGTGATATATCGACCAGAAGAAACGGCAAAATCCCGCCAACGTAAAGTCAAATATCGTAAAACGTCCAAGCCGGCTGTCCGCGAAGTCGCTCAATCAGCCAGTCCGCCTGGGCCATACCGCCCAACCGCGCGTGCTCCACTAGCGACCGCTCACTCCATCCCAAGCGTCGGCGTTTAGCCACTCATCCCGAAATTCACAGTGTAACAAGCGATGGTGTGGTCCAAACCTGCTAGATATATTATAACAGTATATCTATTTGTTGTATCCTAGGTTAGGGTTTCGATATCAGAACGGTCGGAAAGATAAGTTAAAACGAGATAAACGATACCCGACTTTAAGTCCAGGTTTTAGGTTTCGGTCTACGGGTTACGGTCACCCAGACTACTATAGGATGGGGCAGGTGACACGATTCAGGGGTCACTGTGCCAAATCCAGCAAACGATTTTAATGTAGAATGCACGGAGGCAAATTATTTTAATATAGAATGCGCGCAGGCAAATGATTTTAATGTAGAATGCGCGTAGGAAAATAATTTTAATGGTGGTCTACGCGTAAGCAAATGCTTTTAATGGGCATCTGCCCTTAGGCAAATGAAATTAATCTCCATTCGGTCTCATGGGAGTATTCTGACAAATATTACGAGCAATTTTCGCGGGATGCGCCATTTGGTGACGCTAATGCACTCCATGATTGTATCCATCCCTTCTACAAGAGGGTGCCGTATGAGTTCCTTGAGGCAAGGGACGGTATCGGCGGTTTTTTTTGCCATCGATAACTCTGAGTAACTGTAAAAATGATATCGATATATATGATATCTGAACAACTGATAATTTTAATTATCGACCGATATGAGCAACGACTAGGTAAATTGCTATCGATCGCGGATATGAGTAACTAGGTATATTGCGTGTTATCGATCAATAGTTAAAAAATCCTACTCGTATCGATAATCGATTTTGATAACGATAACAACCCAAAATCAGGTCGATATATCATATCACAGTAAAGGGCAAACTAATCACAACAGATCAGGAATGACTTACACATTACATTTATTTGGTGTTTATTGAAGCCATCATGGAGTTTTCTAGTGTCCCCTCAGCTACTCCCTTTCTCAAGTCTGAGTGCATCTGTGACGCTTGATTCCGGTTCTGCGCTTCCCCATGTTTCTGAGTTTGTGGCTGAGATTTTTATTGTGGCTTGAGATGTTTATTCTGGCTTTATTGTGATGCCCGATGGTCGAATAGATCTTGGGATCACCTTTTTTAATAGTAATACTAAAAATATAGTAAGTGCGTTTTATATTCAAGCGAAGGGGGAGTGACGATGACGCGAGCGTTTATTTACGTCAGGCGTTTAGGTAATCTCGGTAATCTGTGACGTAATCTTTCTTCCCGCATTCGTTAAACGCTCGGGTCACTCTTTATACTGTTACACTAACCCCAGGTTTCACCGAGGAAACCTCCTCTGTACTGTACTGTCATTTTGTCTGTACTGTCGTGTCTCTGTACCGCGTTCGTGACAGCATGTCAATTTCCGCGTCGCTGGTTGGAGGTCCACCGTTTTTCGTCGACGGCAGTACAGTACAGACAAAAGTGACGACGGTATAGAGGCAGAGGCGTGGATGTCGCCAAAATGAACTTCTTCAGAATTAAGTATGGGGCAGTACAGACGACGGTACAGCCGATGGCACGACAGTACAGACGACAGTACAGACGACAGTACAGACGACAGTACAGAAATATCGAAGCGCAGACACTCGCGATGGCTCGATTCTGTCGTTTATACCACAGATGAATTTATCGCGCGTTTGTACGCTATTTAAAGAAATCGTGCGCTATTTTGAGGGGGTTCTTCGTGATAGAAAGGCGCATGCATGCGGACAAAGAATATACTGTGGATATAAACAATTCCCATTAAAATCTCGATGTCCCCAAGATTTCATCCCTGTGTTCGCTGAAATATTCTTGAAATCGGTGTCCTTAAATATGCAAATTGTCATAAAATCGATGCAGTACAGTACAGCGCAAGCGGTGCAGTACAGTACAGCGACGGTAATTCCCCTAAACCTCCGGGCTGTACTGTACTGTCGCGCGACTGCCACGTCGGCGTAAATTCCCCCAAAAACGACAGTACAGTACAGAAAAATGACAGGACAGTACAGCGGAGGTTTCCTCGGTGCAACCCGGGGTAATAACGAACACTTACCCCAGGTTTCACCGAGGAAACCTCCTCTGTACTGTACTGTACTGTCATTTTGTCTGTACTGTCGTGTCTCTGTACCGCGTTCGTGACAGCATGTCAATTTCCGCGTCGCTGGTTGGAGGTCCACCGTTTTTCGTCGACGGCAGTACAGTACAGACAAAAGTGACGACGGTATAGAGGCAGAGGCGTGGATGTCGCCAAAATGAACTTCTTCAGAATTAAGTATGGGGCAGTACAGACGACGGTACAGCCGATGGCACGACAGTACAGACGACAGTACAGACGACAGTACAGACGACAGTACAGAAATATCGAAGCGCAGACACTCGCGATGGCTCGATTCTGTCGTTTATACCACAGATGAATTTATCGCGCGTTTGTACGCTATTTAAAGAAATCGTGCGCTATTTTGAGGGGGTTCTTCGTGATAGAAAGGCGCATGCATGCGGACAAAGAATATACAGTGGATATAAATAATTCCCATTAAAATCTCGATGTCCCCAAGATTTCATCCCTGTGTTCGCTGAAATATTCTTGAAATCGGTGTCCTTAAATATGCAAATTGTCATAAAATCGATGCAGTACAGTACAGCGCAAGCGGTGCAGTGACACAGTACAGCGACGGTAATTCCCCTAAACCTCCGGGCTGTACTGTACAGTACTGTCGCGCGACTGCCACGTCGGCGTAAATTCCCCCAAAAACGACAGTACAGTACAGAAAAATGACAGGACAGTACAGCGGAGGTTTCCTCGGTGCAACCCGGGGTTACGTGTTACGATTACGTCAGGCCTAGCTCAGGGCAGCCTATCGTATGGAATACCTATGGGTGCCCGCTCGCTTTCGAACAAGAAAGAAGATCGAGCTCGTCTTGCGAGATTTCAAGGAAGGAAGGTTCTAGGTTGTTGATGAAACCTACTTTTTGCGGAGGGAGATCCGCCGTCTGGCCTTCTGCGAAGTCGGCGAGTTGCGAAAACTGTGGCCTGCACTCTTACGAAATTTCGAGGCTGTTGACGAAACCTAGTTTTTGTGGAGGGTGTGGCGAGTTTTGCGAACTGTGTGAGAACCACTGCCTTCACGTTATCGACACGGAAAGACATCGCTATCGGAGCCGTTGATGTTCTGTACACGGAAAGACATCGCTATTGGAGCCGTTTTTTCCTTTCCAATGGGCGAGACAGTTTCCCTCGGCCTCGATGTTTTGCCTGACGAAGTGCAATTTCGCTGGACGCCATGTCGGTGCAACTGGTGAAACGTGTGAGAGATCAGGAGTAGCCGGATTCAATGACGGTTGATGATAGTAAAAACCCATCCATGGATGCACCACGTACAAAGAGTGCACGCTGGACACGCATGGGTAGGAGTACAAGTAGTGCTCGCGCAAAAAAGTACAACGCTTTTCGAGTTGTGATAGATGAAGTCTCGAGGCTCTTGACGAAATTTGCTCGCATCAGGTTCGTCCAGAGATGTGTCGTACGTAACGCAGCCTTCGTTTCCTCAATCACTTCTGAGAGTGTGTGGCACCCTACCGCTTTTCCAACTGCAGTTGTTCAAAGGAGGGCTTTCCACCGAAAAAATGTTCTCACATGTTCAACCCTACCAAAAGGCCTCAACCTGTTGAGATTGTGTTGCACTGCTACGTTTCTTACGCGCAGGAACGTGTTTATCGCGATATTTGTGTACTTTCTCACGTATGGGTTTTTCTTGCAAACGATGCACTTACAACACGCATACTCTCACACTCAAGAGGTACGACGGTTTGCTTGGCCTCGTGCATATCTTGCAGCGTACACATGTGCACATTCTCGAAGTGTATTTCTTTTGAATGCTCGTATTCTGTCCTGGGATGTTCCCCCGGAAATACTTGAACAGTGCTCTGACAGTCCGCGGCGCTTACACTGCGGTATCTCTCTGTCTCTCTTGGAAATTTAGGAGATGACTGTGTGCCTCTGTGAAGCTGTGGACCCACGAGCTTCCGAGACCGACATAATTTGCACGAGACATACTCACTTTGTCTACTGGAGGTCTTCACTTTCTGAAAGAGTGCTGCAATATTCGAATGAATATTGTGGAGCACACATCACTATCATTGTTTCCTGAGACCGTGTGACATGTTTACGTCTAAGAGTCTGACCCAAGATATCTGCTGTGTTTCACAGTTGTCAACTGCGCTGCATCGAGATACGGTGCCTCCTAAAACTGGGGTGACGTATTTAGACTGGCTGAAAACACAGGTAAGTATTTTGGCCGCGAGTGCAACTCCTACTTTCCTGAGGTTAAAAAGTTGTTCCAAGGAGCCGCTCGCTTCAAGGCGTTCTACTGCGCGTCTTGCCCGCCTGCAAAGCCTTCGCCGCCGGGGCTGCCCAAGTGTTATTGTTGAAGAGATTGCGGCATACCCTGCTTAAGTCCTTTGGTAGTCCGTCCAGTGGTTTAAGATGGTAACAGTCTCTTCCAGCGGAGTCCTGTGGTAGTCCGTCCAGTGGTTTAAGATGGTGACAGTCTCTTCCAGCGGAGTCCTGTGGTAGTCCGTCCAGTGGTTTACGATGGTGACAGTCTCTTCTAGCGGAGTCCTGTGGTAGTCCGTTCAGTGGCTTAAGATGGTAACAGTCTCTTCCAGCGGAGTCCTGTGCAGTCCGTCCAGTGGTTTAAGATGGTAACAGTCTTTCCAGCGGAGTCCTGTGGCAGTCCGTCCAGTGGCTTAAGATGGTAACAGTCTCTTCCAGCGGAGTCCTATGGTAGTCCGTCCAGTGGTTTAAGATGGTAACAGTCTCTTCCAGCGGAGTCCTGTGGCAGTCCGTCCAGTGGTTTAAGATGGTAACAGTCTCTTCCAGCGGAGTCCTGTGGTAGTAAAAGACCCTAAATATTCCAGGAGTTTAACCCCGCAATCAATAACGGGACTGTATTTTTCACAACAGAGGAATTCGGGAGCATCTTGTAAAAGTTCATTGTCACATGCGTCACATACTTACTTGTACGTTTGTTTTTCTGTTTCTGTTTCTGTGGAGTTTCGTGGAGACTTTGACTCAGGTCCCCGGCGGTGTGGAGACTAGAACAAAAGAGGCCACAACCTAGCTTTGCTGTGCAGCAACCCCTGTTGACATTCGACTGCCATGAAAAGCACTTATTTAGCAGCAGTCGACTGCCGAGTTTTAAAAGGCGCGGGGTTGGAGAGGGGACTGGGCACTGTTTTGTCAGATCTTAGAAATTTGGAATGACCCAGTTTGTGGAGACGGCACATGCTATGAGCCATATGAGTTTGCAAGCTTTGGGAGGTGAGTCTTACGAATAGTCGCTGAGGAGTTTATGGTTCATTTTAGTATGTTGTGACAAGTCGTGTAGGACCCATAAGTATAAATGAATCGTGAGTTTTGCTAGTTCAATGCTTGTACGGACAAATGTTACTCCTCGGAGATTCTGCACGTTGGCTGCCGTTGTGGAGTCTTTTGCAAGCTGGAATGAGGTTTTCCCTCAACAATCATTTGAGCTAGGCGAATATGCCAAGTATGCTAACTTCAATAGCTCGCCACACGTCATGTGGTGTCATAAAGTGGGTATTTGGCTACCTCTTCAAGGAGGAAATTTCGTATCAGTCGGTGGCAAGACGCTTATAGATGGCAAATCTGCCAACAAAAGCGAAGATTTTGAACCTTTCTTTTCCTTGAGAAGCGAGTTTGTACCGTTCAGATTCAGAAAAGTTTGAAAGTTTGATAGCAGGATGGCAGTTTGTGGCGCAGTGCACGGTTTACAGGCATCATGTTGCACGGTCGGGCAGTCCTCGAGTGAATTTTTGCGGTAACTATTTTGGATATGAAGTGAGGCAGTTTTTTAATGAGCGCATGCATGTGGTTCGCCTCATTTAGCCCTTCTCGTGTCTTTTGTGAAATTTGGTTTGAGTACTAGATGAACAAGTTATGAAGAAAAGGTCCGAAATGAAAATATAGAAATTCCCTCTGCTCCATAGCCTGGGTTACGGGAGATCTTTGTATAGTGTATGCGAGTCACAAGGCATCAATGTAAATCTAGTCTTTATCAAATTGGAAGCGTTGCTTACAAGATGTTCGCTCGAATTTTGGAGGCCCCAAGCCGTGGTGCTTCAATAGGGAGGTTGCATGGCATGCTGCTTCACCAGAGTGTGTGGTGTCACGATGTTGTGCTTCACCGGAGTGGTCACAGGTCGCATGACATAGTGCTTGGCGGGAGTGGTGACATAACATGGTAAACGACTGGAGTGGTGGCATGGCATGGTGCTTGTTTCTGTAGGCGGTCATCGGTTGTGGTGGTTGACTGGAGATGGCATAGTTGCTCGACCGTTATGGTGGTTGACTGGAAATGCCATAGGTGCTTGACTGTCATGGTGCTTGACTGGAGATGGCATAGTTGCTCGATCGTTATGGTGGTTGACTGGAGATGCCATAGGTGCTCGGCTGTCATGGTGGTTGATTAGAGATGGCATAGTTGCTCGACTGTCATGGTGGTTGAAGCATGTTGGTTGGAATATTTGCAGGCAAGAGGGTTTCATGCTCGTGCAGGAATGGCTGAAGGCGATTGGGTCTCATTCTGTTTTACAAGGGAGTGTGTCTGAACGCTGTTTGTCCTGGCAGTCCTCAAGTTGTGTTGCAGATGCAGCACAGATGATGCAAATACAGCCATTTATGATAACTGATGACTGCCATAAAGGGATAAAACTATCGCACTTTGAGTCAAGTTTGGGTTTATTTTTTGGGGGGGTTGTGAGGCAGGTTTGGGTGCAAGGCCGATTGTGGGGAGGCTGTTGATGTGACCCCCGTGTATTTATATGTGGAGGTGTGTATATGCTTTGCCTGGTGCTGATCCCCTCGGCGATCGATGCGCGAGCCAGCGGCCAAGTTGTGCGTCCTTGTGCAATGCCGGCCTCGTTCCCCGGCAGCAGGCCACCCTCCCGGGCTTCGCACATCCCCACCAGTGCCTTGAGTATACTGTCATGGCCTGACACAGTACAGGTGTAGCTCTGTCTAGATCTCACTCAACGTTGTTTATTTTGGTAATGTATTCCAGGTGTTGGTCCTGGTCAGGGATGTCTACGGCGCCACCTTCCACTGATTTGCTGAAGGCTCTCGCCCCGTTCGCGAAACAGGTTGATTTTAGTGAAATTGTGCAACACATCCCGATATACGTAGCAGATGACCTGTTGCAACGGTGCGGTCCTATAGTCCCTCTACCTAACATGGCATTTCATTCGACTCGCTGATGTGGCATCCTAACGCTCAATTTCATGTGGCTCACACGTTGGGGGGTGAATGATGAGTCGGGGGGTTGATGACGGGGAGAATCACATAGCTCACTGGCTGCAGATCAGCGACAACTGTACATCAGATGGCGAGGCAGGGGAGAATCACATAGCTCACTGGCTGCAGATCAGCGACACCTGTACATCAGATGGCGAGGCGGGGGTGGATGACGGGGAGAATCACATAGCTCACTGGCTGCAGATCAGCGACACCTGCATATCAGATGGCGAGGCGGGGGTTGATGACGGGGAGAATCACATAGCTCACTGGCTGCAGATCAGCGACACCTGCACATCAGATGGCGAGGCGGGCCATTGACTGCCTCCGGTCGGTTACAATGGCGTTGAGATATGGTGCTCGTTTGGACGCAGGATTAGTTGGAATCTGTGTCTTCGGGACAAAGTCCGTTTGGAGCAAGGTCTATTGGAGGTATGCTGGTTCGAGGTGGATCGAACTTTCGAAGCTTTGTATGACCGCAAAGTGAAATTTGTCAGCTTGAAGCAAGGTGCGTGGCTAATGCATGCCCGCCTAGCTGTGAGCTCGATAGAGATGCACAAGAAACATGTGAAGGCCGATGCGTGCTGGAAGCCCTAAAACCCTAAATATGGATGAATGCCTTCCCTCGCATTTTGCTTCCTCGTTTGCCAGTCCTCCACTGGCTCATTGGTGGAGGAAGAGCCCCCCTGACCTGCCGGTACTTGATCTGTTGAAAGTCCCAGAGCAACCGCCCGAAGATTCATTGTTGCTGTTTTAGGGGTGTCTTTTTTGTCGTCTCCTACAGACCGGTTTTTGGGTTGACTGCTACATTTTGTGTTTCGCGGAAATGTTTTAGCAGCTGCCTCTACTCTGCCGTATCGCCTTCGTGCTTCCAGGCACATTTCACGAACTCTGTCAGAAGATCTGCCCATCGGAACGCAGGACACCCTTTGCACTGTCTTCATTTGAGGGACTGTCAGGCGACGGCCTCTTAAGAGATGGCCGAATGCATCGCTGCAGGTGAATGGTACATCAGAGTATTAAACGACTTTTTTCACGTTGTTCGTGGAAAGGTCATGGACGCCAGCAATACCAGCGACCTTGTGCAGCTGCCAACGTTCCCTTCGTGGGACCCCTGCCCCGATCCGCCTACCCCCCCGCCCCCACCAACGTTCCCCCCAGAGCCCTTGAAGGCACCTCCCTTACCGCCACCAAGTACTTGGAGCCCCACCACACTTCCAACTGCTCCCATGCCTCCGCCTCAACCAACCACTAGCCCGACTACAGCCCCAGCTGTCTGGGTCAGCAGCTCCAAACGCCCACGTGACCTGCGGCCAATACATGTTGTTGACAATCAGGTTGCTACGCCCGATCCCCCATCGGCCGCCTTTGGGATGCATCCCCACCCCTCCCTTTGGCCTTGTGGCTCGACTTGACGCGCCCGCACCCTCTCTATATCATGGCAGCTTGCCTCATGCACCGATGCCCTGTTCGAAGGTTGCGGCTCTCTTTTGTGTGCCAGGCCGTTAGTGTCTCCGACCTTGAGGAAGAGAATGGCCACTGCAAATTATATATAGAGCATACGGTGGCATGCAGGAAAGCCTGTAAATATCGACTAAGCTGCTCGGCGTGCACTCCGTTTTCGTCCGATTTTCTCTACTAAGCTGCTCGGCGTGCATTCCGTATGCGTCCGATTTTCTCTACTAAGCTGCTGGGTGTGCATTCCGTATGCGTCCGATTTTCTTTGCTACCTCATCAGTCATTGCAAGGGTAAGCGCTTTAAATTGAGGTAGGCACTGGAGTGTGGGGGATGGTGGGGACAGGGTACCAGCGCCTTCTGCCGCCAGCTGTGTGAAGCCAGTGATGACTGCATGGCGTTTGCGTACCATGTGAACTACACTTGGTGCTTCTTCAAGGGCTGTTTCGACCCCTCAACCGCGCACTGGGAGGACTCGAATAGGTAGTTTCGACCCCTCAACCCGCGCACTGGGAGGACTCAAATAGGTAGTGTCGACCCCTCAACCGCGCACTGGGAGGACTCGATAGGTGGTTTCGACCCTCAACCGCGCACTGGGAGGACTCGAATAGGTAGGTCTGTGCAACCCTTGTTATAGGGGTGACTATGCATGTACCGGTCACCTTTATGTGCAGGCAGGCGCAAGCTTGTCGTGCAGGCGCTTATTTGTAAACACGCCAATCGCGCAGTGACCTAGGTGGGATTCGTGTCGGCCTTCGCAAGTGACCTCCCACACACTAGCGCAAATCCCGCCCAGGGCGATAGAGGGTGTGTGCGACTGTATGTTGCCATGCACCGTGCCCATTGTGATACCCAGGGAATCTAAAAACATAGAATGCCACAGAAAACATTATTCAAGCCATTTATTGGTCCATTTGCCTACTGTGACGGGAGATGAGGGGGGTGGGTGTATGGGGAGCTCGCTGTCCCCATCCGGTGGATGGTTCCATTTTATCACAGAGACAGGTTGCAAAGTTGTCACCATTCCACCCGTCTTCCCATCGCCCCCCATTGCCATCAACCCGCATCACCTCCACATTGTATGTGCACACATTTTGGTGTCGGTGCATGAAGTTGTGCGCGCCTTTGGTGCAGATGCGCATGCGCGCCTTTGGTGCAGATGCACATGCGCACCTCTGCCGTGGTTGCTTAGAATACGGATTTCATCTACATGGGATGCCGGGGCGAGATGGGAGACCCCTCCCCCTGTGCAGTCGTTGGACTTGACCACCATGCACTGAATTTCCCTGGTCCATCCAATGAGAATCGCACAGATCATCGCTTCCCCTGATGTGGCTTTGCAATGGGGGGGTGCAACAGTGCCTACGAGTTCCATTATTTCAACCGAACCAGCTGCCTCGAAACTGCAGAGAGCGAAACAGACGATGTGCCCACTGGACGCAACCTCCTTTGGTCATCTGCCTTACAGGCGGGTGACACACTGAATCCTCAAACAGGTGAGTCAGCCTGACGCGGGGCTATGATCAAGTGACTGTGATTGGGACCCGCAGGCAGCTGGTTCGTGCCAATTTGCGGGGGCTGACGTGCAGGCGAGTCTGTGTCGAGCAGTGCACTGTGCAGGTTGCCAGTGCAACCCTTTTGTTTAGATGACAGTGCCATGGAGGTGCCGATGGCTGATAACGAGAGGGGTGCTTGGCCAGCTGCATCGATCTTCTTGGATCCCGACAGTGACACTCGCGATGCAGAGCTCTCGGGGAGGCGGCATCTTCTGCAGCAAGGTAAAACCACATCATGACCATCGCCCGTGCCATGAGCACAATACGCATGGGATCGCAAGAAGCTTGCCCTGCGCCCGGCACGCAAGCTGCTGTGGGGTGCAACTTGTCGGTTTAGATGCTGTTGGATGCATCGCACGAGTCTGCATTGATGGACCGTTGATCTGCGTGTCAGCGCAGGTGTTTTCATGACGAAGGTGTCAGGCGCTTGCTCCACAACTTCTGGCGGCGTGTGCATTCAGAGTCCGAACTACCCTGCCAAGTACAATGCCCATGACGATTGTCAATTTTCCGTCAGCGGCGAAGGCATTCTCAGGGTGATGTCTTTCAACACGGAGCAGAATTATGACAAATTCTATGTCGGCTCCGACGCCTACTCTGGCAATTATGACCAGAGTCCGAGAGGCAACGTCCGCGTGAACTCAGCAACGACACTCCGCTTCACAAGCGATCATAGCAAGCAAGAATCTGGCTTCAAAATATGCATAGATTCTCCCGGTGTGTGCCCTCACACCGAGAATGCAATCTCCTCCTAGCATTGCCCGCACTGCAATCAATGCCAGGGGCGGCCTGAATAAGAGCCGCGGTCGTCCACCATAATGCATTGCTTTTAGGAGTATCGTTAATACCATCGTATTTTGCGGTCTTCTCGTGGACTTCTCGGATTCTTTGCATTTGCTTGTAGACAAGATGGTTCCTCGGAACACCCGCATCGTGCGTGACGATTCTGGGTCCTGGCGCATTGACATGGTTTATGACGAAGGGTGCGGCACTCGTTCATACGATGCTCACATGGTCGACGATGACGGAACTTGTGGTTCAAGACGTGATGACGTTGTCGAGGATGACAGAGGAACTTGTGGTTCAAGACGTGATGACGTGGTCAAGGATGGCGGAGGAACTTGTGGTTCAAGACGTGTTGACGTGGTCAAGGA
>LGRX02012558.1:0-13953 GCA_001247695.2 Cymbomonas tetramitiformis
GATAAGGGCTGAGCTATGCGAGCCCTGTTATAATATTCAATATTATCAATAATCACTGTGCAGTTGAACAGCATACACAAGTGAACGTATATGCGGGTTTGTGAGTGCAGTTTCTGAATCCAGAGCTGCTGAAGCACAACGCTTCCTCACTTAAGTACCTACGTCTCCCATCATCTTAGATGGTACCGCCATTGGGTTGTGAACCCGAGACGTAGGTTGAACGACCAACATTGTATAAACGACTAGTTCGTTCGTGCTGCGCATGCATGTTCCGTGCATGCTAAAGCGAAAGATGGTTCTTGAAGAATCGACAAGATGTATCTTTGCTCTGTCATCTTCGAGTTCGGAGTACGAACTCTCGATGGCAGGGATGCCTGATGATGTGACATAATCATCTGGCGACATGTACAGTCATCGTCGACCGTACTGACGACTGTCATAAATGTATGACACGACTCGACCTGTACAGTCATGATCGACCATACTGTCGAATGTCATAATAATATATGACATGACATGACATGACATGGTATGACATGGTATGACACGTATGACATGTATGACACATATGTCATCGGTCATAACCCTGACAGATCTCCCCTCTTAAGAGAGTTGTGACCTCACAACGGCATACCTTTGTATATGTCTTTGATGTCTTTGTTGTTGTTGCTTCTTGCTGGTACCAGTCTTCTTACACCGATTTGAGGCGTCCCTCATGGTGTTTTTAGGTTATTGGGGGGAACTGAGTCCACTTTAGTCCCTCACCTTACAGTCCTTAGGATGTAGCCCACCTTTCCGGACATCGTATCGTTGAGTGACGTTCCAAGGTTCAATGAAGAGCGTTTTCGCGATACAATCCTACGCTGGATTACTGATTGATCCACACGTTATCATGTATGTGCTAGACGATTCAAAGCATCCGAAGTCTACGTTACGGATTATTTGCGCTAGCCGTCGTCGCTTTGCGCGATCGATGATCCCACGATTTAACAATTTATAATCGAACGATTCTCGGCCTGATGTAGTGCACCCAACTCTTCCTCCCCTCCTTAAGCTACTTTGGAGGATCCTAGGCGGATTGGGGAGCCCGATTTCGATAATAAACGAACAAAGGGGCTTGTTTTAATGCAAACGGAGCGGCCCTGCTTAACGGAATTGGACTTATAATCCTTAACCGGTCTGCTCAACTCCTCAATGTTTTTGTCCAGTACGCACGCTTTGACGAACATCTATCGCGATGAGTGAGAATGGATTCGCCACGTACTAATGTGAAATTTATTTAGTTATGTTTGTCAAGCACAACTTAGGATCACAACTCCTTCTACCTCAGTCATTATCTCCGGTAGCTTCGGATGACTGGCCAATAATCCGATGACAAACCACGGTTTTGGCAAAGGTAGCATTTAGCAGTTTTTTATTTATCCACAGATATGATATCTCGCATGTGTGCGTATCTGTGCAAGGGTATGATTTACACAAGGCTCACTACACCTTAGCAAGGAAGGATCAATTCCTGCTCCTGTCATATCAATTTGATGCAGGGTAAAAAATGTTAGGGATATAACCCTTCAGTTCTCGGGTTGCAGCCCATTGCACCGAAGGTGCATCGCAGTCTTTGGGATGCAGCCCTGCAGTTCTTGGGATGCAGCCCTGCAGTTCTTGGGATGCAGCCCTGATATATATATATGTGACCGTTGGATGAAAACCTCTTGGGTACATGTTTCCACGGCCTAATTATTATTTGGTCGGCAATTATTGGCAAAAGTCATCGGCTATCAGCTTTTGACTCAGAAGCCACAATGTTATAGAAGCTTCGACCTATTGTGATCATATGCGGCAGTTATGCTTTCAGCATACGTAGACAATATGATTATGTGGAACTTATAATCCCACTTAAGTTGCATCATGATAAATTTATCCAGGTGTTAACAAGTGTTCAGGATTTGATAAGGGGTTGACGCCCCACAAGTAAAAGGTCACTGTCTCATAAGGCTCGCCTCATGTGTGCGGCTTTGAGGATTAGTGTCCTGGTGAGGCACAGTCATGACGCTTCCTAGTCCATAATGGAGCTGGAAATGAGAATGCTTAAGATATCCGAAGACAGGAAGGCTTTTAGTTGGCCAGAGTTACTGTCAAGATGCTTAACCTTGATGGAATGGCATTCGGATATAAACTGTGTAACTATGCATGACTTATGCATTGGTATATGACTTTGATGAATTGTTTCTTATCATGAACCTGGAAGGAATGTCGGGCAAAAAGCTATAGTGACGGATTTACTCACTCGGCTTTGCTGTTTATAGAATTCGATGCCTGGTGGCACAACTGGCAATCCTTTGCTCAGATGCTTTCCTTAAGACATTGGCAACAACTTGTGTGCCAGCTTCTCTAGATTTGGGGAGAAACCATGGATCAACAATTTATCAATCAAAACACATGTATCAAGGTTGAATCATCGAATCCTTCAACTCTTGAATTTCGACAATCAGCATCTCAGGCTGTTGACGTCAAAGTGATGGTCGTAAGCTTACAATATAGCTTATTCGCATTTGAAAAACCATCGTTCTCCTATGTCAGTGCCCTTCATATAATATGATAGAGCCGGAGAAATATGCATCTATGATTTCTTCATAATGAACTTTATGCATGTGTCAATAAGTCAAATAAGACTTCATTTGATGTTTCAATCGGCATGATGTACCGTGTTATCAACTTTATGGCTGCTACATACAGATGTTGGAACTTTTTATAAGATTTTTTAATTTTCCAAGCAAAATCACAATGATGTAAATCAATTTGTGGCAGCTGTATGAAAATGAATGAATCTATACCTTCCTCCCCTCGCAAAAAGAGGTGTATCAAACCAATCAGATGGTGATGGAGGATGTTATTTAATCATTATGCTATGTGAAAAATGATTTGATAGAGAATCAGACTGAGATTACTCATCGAATGCTTTAGAGGTAACAATGTCAATCTGAACATTGATTCTCTCTATGTCATATTGGCGATAGCCTGTCGATTTTAAATGTGGCAAATGCCAGATGATGTCAAATGCAGTTGTTGGTTTTCAGTTCACATATATTTGTCAGTTCAGGATCACTATAGTGTACCCAACTTAGACAATGGTTCTGGAAAATGATTGTCATGATGAAAAAAGAAATCAGTGATGGTATCGAAGTTAACTTTGGTATCGAAGCTAATGGTTGACTCTCCATTAAAGAAGTGTCCGTAATGACAACTTACTACGAGTTGCATTTTCGTAGTTGATGGATGGCTGAAATGGACAACCATGTTCTATTCATAAGGTATGACATGGCATTGCCTAGTGATATGTGATGATCACTTATCTCAATGGTGCCCATTTATTTTTGGGCAAACATTATTCAGAGACTTGTTATGATAAAGAAGTATGAATGATGGATGTGTCATTTCAATCCGTTAGAATTGTGACTTGTTGATGACTATAAAATTTCTGTCACTTTCCAGAATGAAGATGAACTGCGCTTGGAAACCAGCTGTAGATTGCGGTGGTCTGGCTTTTCCCAAAACTTCGTGGCCTAATGGTCGAGGCAACAAGTTTCTAAACATTCCAGAATGAACTTTCAGAGAGTCATGATTCTTTAATGAAGCATGCGTGTCTTATGTGTTGGAATGATGTGAACCACAAGTATGATGTCAATCTATATGTGGATGGTTTATACAATTGTATGCTATTCCACAAATAAGATAGTGATGTCAGAATGAAAACTTTGGACAGTTGCAACTCAGTACATACCTGAGTGCATTCAAATCCACTTGTATGCTCAGAATCTGAATCTAATGTACTTGTATATGTACAGGATAGAATATATTTTCTATGTGATTCTGGATTCAGGAATTAGAGTCAATGAAAAACTCCTTTCCTATTTCAGAGGATGAAACCTTTATTCTTTAGGTGCAGTACCTTATCTTACAAGTTTCAATCGATTTTTTCAAATATGTCACTTATGGTGATCAGACTGGTCAATTTTACAGCATAACCATTCCCCTCGCTTAAGGAGATGACTCCCATCATAGGGTGGTATTTTGGCTGTTTTCTTGACACATGGAAAACATGAGTAACTCTTGGACAATGTTGGGATAAACATCTTAGATTAGCTGTGCTTGATCGCTCTATGCCCAAGAATGACCGAAGAGATTGCTTGCCATTTTTCAGCCATATAGCGTGGAGGCTGCTTAAGAACGGTTGGGTCATAAGCTAAATAGCTATGTCAGCTATGTCGGAGGCTGAATAGCCATGATTGCACAGACTCTGTCTTTTATGATGAATAGACCTTTGAGAAATGGTGTCTAAAAAATTCAATTGACAACAACTCAACCTTTTGGTATGATGTAGAGCTGATAATCTTTGTTGCACTTCAATTGTTTATTGTGCACTAATGAAATGCCTCGTGATATATAATCTCACAGAATAGGCATTGCTCAATGGCGATATGATCAGATATGTAATGATCAATGAAGACAAGATGATTGGTATGGCTCATTCAGTAGGCATAATTACCTCAAAGAGATGCCAATACACGGATACATATCAAGACATAAGGGCAATAGGCTTATTGTATAGCCTTCAAGGTAGCTAGCATTTATGCTGCATTGGTCAGCTCAGTGGCTTTGACCTTTTTAGGTGTTGTACTCAGGCCGTGGCCTGCATATTGCATTGAGTAATCTTGACACCTTTAATGATCCAATCAGATGATATGTATGAAGTATCAAGAATGGTTGCCCTTTTCAATGATCATTGGTGGCAGAGGCTATAGTGCTTGCACCGTGTCAATATACAATTCTAGTCTGGATACATGCTAGACTGAATGTATACAATGTCTGTGTCTTCAAAATCAAGCTCATATGTATGTCATGGCTGATGTATGTGTCAACTTAATGGAGTTCTGTATGGTTTGACTGTATACAGTCAGGCTTACCAAAACAAAACAATGATGCAACTTACTTGTTTTATTATTTATCTTTATTATTTATTTGGGTTTTAGTTGTATTTCTAGCTTACTTTCTTCCCCCCTCAAGGAAGTGTATTGCTAGGCGGTTGTCAAGCGCCGTTCAAATACAACAGAGGTCCGACCTCTATGTGATGACGTGGAAGCTTTCTATGAAGCTGGATAGCAGTTCTCGGGTTGCAGCCCATTGCACCAAAGGTACATTGCAGTTATTGGGATGCAGCCCGAATCCACGTCATTAGCGTGGGTCATATAATGCCCAAGCATGTGGTGTATATATATAACACTACCCTTCAGCGGCGAAGTGGTTTGCTATTACCATCATCGTATGCTGTGGGATATCAAATATATGATCAGAGAGCATGGATATATATATATATGTACCATGTTTGTCAATATCGGAGAGACTATGTCTTCTTTAAAATCCTCATGACTATATGTATAATGGTTCTGATGTCAACACCTTCTCTCTGAGTGATTTATTAATTTCAGATGTAATGTCGTGGCATGAAATACGTCCACGTCATTGGCATGAGTCATGTTGTGTCCATGCATACACGATCTTAGCGCAAGTCACAATACAGTGCCCGAGCATACGCGATTTTAACGTAGGCCACATTGTGCCTCCATTTATTACATCTGAGAATATATGTTACCCATCATTGTGAGTATAGACAGCATTGTGCTGATTGCAATGCTTTCTCTGGTGACTTTTATATCACAGATTATACCAATGTGGTGATCAGTCCAGTGCAATATTTTGTCACCGGAATGTACAGGGATTGTGAATGATTGCAATCCAGCCGGAGGAATAATCTCAACAGCTATTCTGTATTAATGAATGCATCGGAGTTATACTCATTTCGATGATTCGAAACCCATGTCATTTGTGATAATGACAACTCATATGAATATATAGGGTTTTTATTAGAATGCTTTTATGTGATGTCAATATATTATGAACAATTCACTTGCATCTGAGGACAACGGAGTTACGCTTAGAAGGTCTTAAATGGTGGTCTCCCAACAGTTATCAGCTGTTATTCTGGTGCCACATTCTGCCTTCTGCACTGGGACTATATCATCCAGTCTTACAACGATGCACTTGTCCTTCCCACTCTTATGTACGGCTATAGTGCCAAAGTGTATCAGGTGGGACATATACATACATATATATATTATATAACTATCATCTTCTGATCCAGGAAATGCAATTAAGCATGGTATCAGGTTGTATGTTATGTATATAGTTCAGCATTTCAAACTTACTCGAGAATGTAAATGCTGAGCAAAAGTCAACTTATAGTTATTGGGATATAATTTCCCATCCGAGTTTACACTTTATTAGTGATGGTGGATTCAACGTTGTACAGATTTCAACGTTATTTGTGGATGCAGTGATTTTATCAAAACCAATCCATCAGAAATTACCAGATCGGAATATAAAATGGATATATGTGTAATCCTATCCACCTTCTTCCCCCCTTGAGGAAGTGTAAACTCATAGGCAGTCAGCTGCTTATATACCTTATAGCTTATAGCTTATAGCTTGCAGTCCTTATAGGAAGCAGCTCATACAGTTTTAGGGTTGTTGCCCAATACATAATCATGTTTGTGTCAACAACAGCATGATATGTTAATGCCAAATACGAAGTTTTACGGAATAAAACTGGTATTTTAGAGCATATATCGTTACAGTGGCCCTGTTACTCAATACAGTGTTTAGGGTGTTACTTAGTACCAGTAACCCTAATACAGGTAAAAAATAAGCAGCATAACGTTTTTGCAAAGATTTTTAAGCAAAACTGCATTTAATACCCATATAAACGTAAAGTGTTTTTTAGGAGGTAGGTTACACCCCTGTTACACACATTTAATTTTAGGGTTGTTACAGGGCGTTACACATGCTGCATAAATCAGGGATTGACATTTGATATATAAACATTCATTTTATCGAAAAAAATCAATCCGAAATTTTTCAAAATGTGTTTTACGTACAGCATTTTGAGAGATTTATTGCCATAGCAATAGCGTTACCCATATATATTCAACACCTAATATCTAGGGTGTTACATGAGATATGACATGTGTCATTATGATTTCCTGATACCTTAATAGGTATAAAATCATAATCTCACATAAAATGGGCACACATTTTTCGTTTTGAAATCATGCGTGGAGCATTTTTACCTATTTTACAGCTTTTTCAGCCGTATATATATATATATATATCACATCTCAGTGTGTGTGTGAGTCACAACCGCTGTGGTCAACGTTCCTCGGAATTCATGGTCGCGAAACCCGCGACGCGAACACCCTCATACCGAATGCGGGCCCTACGGGTAGTAGCTAGTATAACTTAAGGGCACGTGTGCTTCTGGGCCGGCCACGGGGAGAAAAATGCGAATCGGCAGGGGAGAAATTCAAGGGCGCCGAAGGCGCCCTTGTTCAAGGAAGGAAAAAGGGGAGAAAAAAGGGGGGAAAAGGGGAAGAAAAAGGGGAGAAAAGGGGGGAGGGGGAGAAAGGAAGGAAAAGGGAGGAAAAAAGGGGAGAAAAAGGGGGGAGGAGAGAAAAAGGGGGAAGGGGAGAAAAAGGGGGAGAAAAAGGAAGAAAAAAGGAGAAAAGGGGGGAGGGGGGAGGAAAAGGGGGAAGGAAAAAGGGAGAAAAAGGAGAAAGGGGGGAGGGAGAAAAAGAAGGGGGGAGGGGAGAAAAAGGGGAGAAAAGGAAGAAAAAGGGGAGAAAAGGGGAGAAAAAGGGGGGAAGGAGAGAAAAGAAGGGGGGAAGGGGGAGAAAAAAGGGGGAGAAAAAGGGGAGAAAAAGGGGGGAAGGGGAGGAAAAAAGGGAAAGGAAAAAGGAGAAAAAAAGGGAGAAAAGGGGGAAGGGAGAGAAAGTGGGGGAGGGGGAGAAAAAGGGGGAGAAAAGGGGAGAAAGGGGAAAGGAAAAGGAGAAAAAGGAGAAAAAAGGGGGGAAAGGGGGGAAGGGAGAGAAAAGAAGGGGGGGGGAAGGGGGAGAAAAAGGAGAAAAAGGAAGAAAAAGGGGAGAAAAAGGGGAGAAAAAGGGGGGAAGGGGGAGAAAAAGGGGGAGAAAAAAAGGAGAAAAAGGGGGGAAGGGGGAGAAAAGGAGGGAAAAAGGGGGAAAAGGGGGAGAAAAGGGGGGAAGGAGAAAAGGGGGGAGAAAAGGGGGGAGAAAAAAAAGGAGCAAAAAGGGGGAGAAAAAAGGGGGGTCCCGTCGTTTACCCTATGTCCGCCATTAACGAGAAGGGGCTCGACGACGATAGACGCCTCGATCATGGCGTATGTGATGTTATCCACAGTCGGAAAATAACAACCGATGTGCTCGTAAAATAGGTTGTTCGAATGGACGCTTTGAACATCAGGTACCTAACTCACAGCAAGCGGCCAAAACGTCGGAACACTGTAATGGAGAAAAGTCGGAACGCGAATAGTCTAGGCTATGCACACTATCGATAAGTATATGCGCTACCATGGACATATATAACTTAAGGGCACGTGTGCTTCTAGTTTTGCATGAAACGTGGGTATGAAAGTCGCACCGTGGTAATGGGGGCTGCTCCGACGGAATGAGCACTCAGAAGGTTTGGCTCCTGCAACGTGAATTGCACAAAGAAAAAGTGAGGTGCAACACGTAATGTCGAAAAGTGCTAAGGGTGCTATAAGGACAGTAGAAAGCGGATATGTCGTGTAGGCAACATGACGTGTTGTGCACGCGCGGTTGTTCACACAAAAGCGTCAATTCAAAAGGTGAAAGAATGACCTGCACTGAGCTGGTGCCTTCGACGCTTTGCGGGCTGTCAATCTTCAGAAGTGAACGCGCCGCAGAAGCTGACCACGAACTCTTCTCACGTGGCATATCGGAAACTTTAGGTAAGTTCAGGTGAGTAGAACTGATACTTTGATACTTTTGAAGTAAGAAATCGTTGATCTGCTGTTGCGTAGGCTTGAAGCCTTTGTACTCGCCAGCAACATCTGGGGGTGTGGCAAGGCTTAGGCTGGCTACCGGGTGCTAATACAGTCTTCATGGCAGGAGAGGCCCACTGAAGTTTTGCGCGCATCACACAGTCAGGAGCGGTACGGTCATGTGGCTTGTGCGTGCGCTTGTTTCCGGACCGAATTGCACTGCAACGTGGGCAACGAAGGATGCCTTTCGCCTTCGCTGCGAGTACAACTGTGCGCCTAGATGCCTTGTAATCTTGGTTCACCCGAACGCGTTTATCGCGCTTGCCACCAGCTCCTCCTGCCATGACGAACCGGATAGCAACGCTGCACGACTTCCAAGAAAAGCATTTTCGGCTAAACATTCAACAGCGATCGGATGATGGCATGCTTCATGGGGAATTACCGTGGATGTGGAACGTCATGGGGATTAAAATGCACGGAACAACGGGAGGCGCACGATGGGCTCAGATCTATTCAGATCTGACGCTTGCGAGATTGGAAGGGGATTAACTCCCCGTGGCCGCACCATATCCCGTCCTCTCGGTATAAAGCAGATGAGCGTTGCCCCCGCTGCTCTGCTCGTGGCGACGCCGCTCAGCGGGGACGGTCATAGCGCCCCTCGCCGGCGTGCCGATAACTGAGTCGATATACGTCCTGTCCGCTGTCGATAAGGGCAGAGCAGCGGGGGGAACGCTCATGTTGCCCTCCGCCCCTTGAGCCCCTTACGGCGTTTTGTCTCCATATACTATTACCTCTGCTCCTTATGATTTGGAACCGGACCAAATTACCTTACTTACTTACTTACTTACTTACTTACTTACTTACTTACTTAATCAGCAGCAGCAAAGCGCGAATCCCAACGGGCGACACAGACGAACTTCCGATCTCACGATCGCCAGACGCTAACGATGACAGTGCCACTGCAGTCGCGTACATTTATCGCGACGCCACCCTCGCGTTATGGCATGGCATGTTGGGATGCAAAAAGCGAAGTATTGTCGCGCACATGATCCTACGGTCAGATGGCCTAGTGGAGATCTCCTTTTGAGATCGATCCGCCTAGTATCTTATACAACATTTTGCGATATAATCGCCGCAGTCATGATGACCCAAAAGGTTACATCGCGACCGTAAACATACGGTCAGATAGTATCTGCACCATCGGATTCTGTATTCTGACAGGTGGTAACTCGAAACCGACTTAGTTTGAAAAATGACCTTTCAATGTGCATGTCTACTTCCGGTCAAAGCTGTGCTAAGGTCAACTTTTCACGGCGGTTCGATCTTATGGGAGGGTTTCATCTCGTTCGCAGGATTCCCGCCTGCAAGCGAGAGCCCTAGGGTAGGGGTCCCTGCCAGTTCGTTCCCGCCTTTCAATTTGGCGCATCATGCTTGAAAATTGAAAGATTTCCTCCCGATGAATCTTTCAAACTAAAACTTTTCTCTCCGATATACTTCAAGTTTCACTCGAAAACATATCGTCAACGTTCCACTACGGTGGGTACGTTTATCGCTCAGGGTTCGCTTTGATCCGCTGCATTATCCGCCTTGCAGTATGGCGCATCCAAAAGTGGATAAGATGTATGAAAAATATTCCGAAAGTGTTTCTCAAAGACGCAGAAAAGTTTCGCTTAAACGAAACCCTTCTGGCCGTTTTGCGCTCAAAGAAACAGCAGATCAATCTGCTAGTTCTGAAGCGCCATCCCGGATGTGCCGCGGGGCTCGAAGCGTGTGAACCAAATGACCAAATGAAACACAGATGCACACATACAGCGTTGAAAATATGTTTAAGTCGTTGTTATTACTATTTCTTAGCGTTCCCTTCGGCAGGATACCGAAGGGAATGCCGTTTTGCGGATGCCGGTTCCCGCTTCCGCCACACGAAGCGGGGAATCCGGGATCTGCTTCCAGTCACCGAATCTGTGCGGGGATGCTTCCTAGCGTTCATAATACCTTATATTAAACATTATTCGCTTCTAATATATCGCGAAGAGTTATCAATCTCTTCATTAATCTACCCTGCTGCACTAGGTTTTCACAGTGTAAAGCGCTTAAGAAGCGCGAACGGAAGCGGACAGATTCCAGAAAGATACCGGTGCGATTTCAATAACGGTTTAGATGTCCTTCCGATGTAATCGAACGGCTGTACGGAATTTGTAAACAATGAAAAATATAATTCGCATCTGAGGATTTTCATTACACTCTTAATACGCCGTACGGCAGTTTGCCAGAGTTCTCCATCATTATCTTCATCCACGAAAGCAGTCGGATCAAGAATTCACTAAATCTAGATCGTTAAAGTAATTTATATTTCGGGTATATTCGATGCATCTTGAGTCAGAAGATGGTGTATAAAATGATGTTCATTACAAACGAAAAACGCCGTACCCCTCCATAGAAACGATTAATATCAATATGCCCCTTGAGCTCTCATTACTGTGGTCTCACAGAGACGAGAGTTGAGAGTTGTAGTCTCATCAGAGTTGCATATAGCTCTACTCATACCGATACGTCGTGTGAAATACAAGAAAATATTCTGGGGTCGACAGCTAACACCTCGAGAATTGAGACGTCGTACGGGAATTGTACGAAGAGTGTGTGCTAGGACACGCGAGAGCGACGCCTTGAGATACATGCCGCCCATCTCGTTTCCTTTGAGCTGAGTATGGTGGCGAGCGAGCCGCTCGGAACTTTGAACCAAGGCGTGAAATACGAATACGATATCACACGAAAACTTGAAGATGAGCAGGCATCGTTGGACGTTTTGATCAATTTTCTTGGGCAGCGTATAAGCAAGAAAACTTTCGAGACTGCTGGAGGTTGGGCGGACCCCTCAAATCAAGAGTCTAGGCTTAAATTCTCCCCCCTTCCAGAACGTTCTCTTTCGGTAGGTCTGTCTGCGAAAGTGTTTCAGAGATGGGTGCAAGGCACAACCAGTTTTGGATATCCGCTCTCATTCCAGGAGATTGTTGCGTGGGGGCACAGAGCGAGAGATTCTCGTCGTGTTGGCGGACTTCACCACCACCGGCGGAATATCTCAAACGGCTGCAAGGTACGTTGCTTGCGACTAAAAATGTGTGCTTGCACGCTGCAAGATATTGTGGTTGTTTGAACCGAAAGGACGCTGTTGCCTTTTGAAAGGGTCGCAACTTTTACACCTGGCATCGCTCTGTCGGGGGCCCTGCAGTGCCGTTTTTTCTTTCGTGCTGGCTTCCGGGTGTTCGGTTTTTTAAGTTGAGGAGCTGTTGATGACCTATGGGAAGCGGTCGCAGGGCTGCTATTCGGAGTATTCAAGATGTCCAGGTAATATCGACGGAAATTTCGATGAAGAACGCGAAATTTCTATTGAAAGACCGCGGTCTTCCAAGCCTCACGTTGCGCAAAAGAAGACGAATTTAGTGGAATCAGAAAAGTGACTGAGGCTCAGCAGAATTTCCTTCCAAAACTTTTCCAGGATTTCATTTTCACCTCACAGGGACGGTCCCGCGGTGGGAATACATTCGAAAGGGACGTACGAAAGTTCTGATGATCTGAAACGTCACAGATGCGCGACGTTGGGCAGCAGGAGAATGCAACTGCACTCAACGAACTGCAAGATCAGGTCTGTGCAGTGCGCTGCGAGCTTGCCATCGAAGCTTGTGCCTTGAGAAAGTCAGGCCGGCGCTCACTTTTCACCCTCACTTTTTACACTGGCAGCTCTACACTTTGCGTCAGTTGCATAACCTGGCGCCTTCCCGAATGGTTGGAACTTACTTGTTTGTGTCCTCTCCTCAACATGTTAGCTCGGGCAACCTTGATTTTCCTCAGAAACCCTATCTTGAGTAGCCTTGAGCCTTCGGCGCCTGAAGGTATTTGTGCCGTGAGGTACGGGATATGGCACATGAACACGTAGCAATGCCGCCCCCTCTGTCGTGATCCTCAGGAGGCATCACTATTAACGGCGTGGTGGGGGAGCGAGGGGCACTTGCCTTGCACGTATGCAGCGACCTATGACGCCGACGACGCCCCGACGTGCAAATGGTAAGCCTATCTGCACCTTGCTGGAGTGGCACCACCGCCGCCACCTCGTCAACAAGACGCGCAATGGCCCTCTCTTCTCCACACAGGCAGGCCCCTCACACCAACCTTTCCCATCATTTGGCACCTTCCTTAACCTTTTCTTGACCTTTCACCGCAGCCATGGACCACTCCATCAAAACAAATATTAGCCGCTTTCAGAGGTCACTTTTGCATTGCATTTGATTTTCAGTTTTTGATATTTGACTTTCTGAGATGTCTGCTCGCTCAAGCGCCGGTACACTAGTCTGGTTGTGAAGGCCACGTCAGACATCTTTTCACATACACTGCGTGAGGGAGAAGCGTTTATCCACACAGAATGAGGAAAAGCAACCGAGGTGAATAGCGAACCGGTCACGCACTGGGGCGCCAGGTCATTGCTAGCGAGAGATAGAAGTGAGCAGAGAGGAGGGGGAGGCGGGGTTGGGGTGTTTGCATCGTGCACTGGTGCGCCAGGTTGGGGCAAGCGTGAGGGAGAAGTGCGCGAGGAACGATTCGGTGATGCTGTCCTGGAGCATCGGGTCCTTGCACTGGCTCTCCTACCATCACGTCGTACCTCCGGCGCTGAACCCCCAGGGGTCCACGTGTGTCAACGTTGCGGCAACAGCGGAGGTTCGCGCTGCTTTCGAGGCGAGCGCCGCCGAGGATTGGGCAGGCTTCCTCGCCTGGCGCGCCGTCGAGCTGAGGCCTGGGGGCTTCACTGTAATCAGCCTTCCCGTCGCTGCCAAGGTGCTCAGCCTCCCTTGATACCCGTTCTCTGGGAAGCTGATGGCAGCCAAGGGTCACTGCCTGCTTCTGGGAAGCTGCTTGTGTCGTCCTCTTATCAGCACGAGCTTCACTCGCGGATCGAGTGACTGATACTGTGGGAGACGCTTCTGGGCATAAACCATAGAGCCGCGGGGGTAGAGCCGCGGGGGTAGAGCCACGGGGGTAGAGCCACGGGGGTAGAG
>LGRX02012558.1:15302-36280 GCA_001247695.2 Cymbomonas tetramitiformis
GGTAGAGCCGCGGGGGTAGAACCGCGGGGGTAGAGCTGCGGGCGCTCTCAGAGGTGGCCGTTGGGCGAAATTCGGGTGCGGCAGTTGTTTGTGGGTGTTGACATATGCCTCTGAGGTTCCTCAGAGCTAGGCTGCTCATCTCGACACTTCCAAGTGGCAGCATGGCAAAAGTTTCGCGACTCTCGAGATTGTCCTCGCACCATCTCGTCAAGACGCTGTCCCTGCCAGTAGTGGCAGTGCTGTGGAGTTGTCAGGAGCTGTGGGCAGTCACTTGGATTCTGGAGGCGTCAGGGCAGGTCACCATTCTCAGTTCCTTGGAGCGTCTCTTAAGGATGCTCTCTACTGTGGGTAGGGGGGCTGATGTTGGACGTTGCTCCCGGGTAGTTAGGGTGCGTGTTGGGAGCTCACAGCAGAGAGCTCGGACAACTGCGAGGGTCAGTGCAGCCCGGCTTGGCCAAGGCGGCGTCGGTGGCCGGGCATAGCGGTCAAAGCCACTCGAATGTGGCTCAATGCTGAGTTGAGAGTGCCGGAGCCCTCGCAGCTTCAAACTGTGCGGGCAAATGCCCCGAAGTGTGTGTTGTTTCCTTTGATGCTTGGCGGTGGAACATGCTGCAGGCGGGTCAGCATGCTGCAGTCGTTTGGAGTTCGTGAGGCATCTGGGTAGCGAACCTATTGGTTTTTCGAAAAATGACTTCACTTACAGGCACACACGCACACACGCACGCGAAGTGGTTGGATTCTCTGAGCAGGGTGTGCCGGCAGCATTTTCTGGTGCGGATTCATCCTAGTATGGCAGGAATGCCGCACCCGAGAGAAGTCCGCATGCATGTCACGTGGAAGACCCCCCCGCCTTCAGAGCCATCTGGGTCACGTGGAAGACCCCCCCGCCTTCAGAGCCATCTGGGTCACGTGGAAGACCCCCCGCCTTCAGAGCCATCTGGGTCACGTGGAAGAACCCCCGGCCTTCAGAGCCATCACTGGGTCACGTGGAAGACCCCCCCGCCTTCAGAGCCACCTGGGTCACGTGGATGACGCAGCTGCGGCCATGCTGCTCGCCGCGTAGTGCAGGTCCTGGATGAGAAGTGACGCACGGGGTGGAGGTGCTCGGGTTCAGGGATCAAAGACTGACGTGGAGGTAGTCTCGCGGGAGCACCGCCATGAGGATCTTTTTGCGGTGCGCCACTCACGCGCTGTCGTCCTGTACGCCGCTCCGCTGATACAGCAGTGCCTGATGACAACCAGCGCCCAAACCCTTTTGAGGGCCTCTCATCTGCTTGCTTATCAGGCCGAGAGGCGCCCTTACTCATCGCATCCTCGCCGGCCCACACCACTGCGCGCGCCTGAGGCAGTCTTGACTTGCCCTCGCGTGCATGAGGGCGTGGCATTGCCGGGGGCTCAGAATCAAGTGAAGCAGTTCATCGCATCGCAGAGCCGGAGAGGTGAGCCGCTCTCCTCCCGGCCGGTCACCTCTCGTCCCTCTCTCCAGGGGGGGTAGGGGGGGGCTTATCTCCTTCCCCTGGGGCGCCGCTGAAGCTCCGCCTTTGGGTAAAGGCCTTTGTCCACGTGGCAGTGTCGCCAGATACTCATCGTATTGCATAACCACTCTCGACGATCCGACGCGCCTGGGGGCTCTTCAGGGTGCGGACTGGAGAGGGGGGCCTGCAATCTGAGCCACACAGGTGCCGAGCATTCTCCCCTCGCCACCGTGACCTGGGACCCAGTGGATGCTGAGCTGGAAGTCGAGGGGGCACGACCGCACTGGGCGGCTTTCGATAACGCGCTGCAAGGGCTGCTGGCCGAGAAGGCTGTCACCCCGCTGCAAGCTCGTGCGCTGACCTTGCCTCTGTACTACCGCACCGCCGAGGAGGCCGTCGCCAGCGTGCCCGCCTCCATGCACTGCCGGTTTGCGCAAGTGCGGCGGACTGCCGATGACTGGGCATGGCCGCCTGATTCCGTCGATACCCCAGAGGTGACTCCCCTTTGAGATCCGGCCCTGTCACCCCAGAGGCGAGGCGGCTCCCCTTTGAGATCCGGCCCTGTCACCCCAGAGGTGAGGCCCCTTTGAGGTCTGGCCACTGCCTGTCATCACCCGTAGTATGCCATGCCAGCAAGTGGTCAGAGAGGCGGGCGGTGAGTGATCGGGTGACGGCGGCCAGAGCAGCAGGGCGCAGGGCCGTCGATCATGCACCGGTGCCTGGGATTGAGGTAATTCGGACGATTTAGGGATGAGGAAAAGATGCGGCACCAGTGAGCTTGCAGGGGCAGGCGACTGCGACTGCACCTCCTTTTAATGGCGGCTGCGCATGGGGGCCTGGAGCAGGCGGGGGGGCAGCATGACGTAGATGCTGTGAAGGAGCACGTGGCCACAAGCCGGGCGGCGTGGATGAGAGCGTGGACCTATAGCTACGTGAAGTTCGCCCTTGGATCTGCCACTGCAGAATTATTCTATCAACGGTGTGGGCCCGCACCCAAGCCTGTGCTTGGCGAGCGCTGCTCCCCTCTCCACCCCATGCGGCTTCCTTTTCACACCTCAGGACAAGAAGTGTGCTGTTCGCGCCCTTCTCTTCTCTATGAGGCGGTGCGGCAGCGACTTGCGCACGCGCGCTGCACATTGCCGAAGGCATGCTGCTGGAGGGCGCTCGTTGTGTGGATGCGGCGACGCTTATCTGGGATGGAGGGAGGGAGGGAGGGATGGAGGGAGGGAGGGGGGTGCTGTGATCAGACTGCAGCGTGAGATCAGAAGCAGCCTTTGCGGCGATGGCTGTTCTCATCTCTGGTGCTAGTGCTACAGCGGGCTCCTCACCGGGAGGTGGGAGCCCTCTATGTCTCTGGCAGTCCTCTGCATTTGCCTCGCCCTGGCCTGCGGCCCGCTGCTCCCCGCTTGCTGTGCACCGAGGCGCTGTCCGCGTGCATCTTAGAAGTGCACAGTCAGATGGGTGCTTTAGTTTTTCAGGGGGGGGGCTGGGGATCCCTACAAGCGTCGCCAGAAGATGCTCCGCAGAGAGCCCATTGGGACGCGCCGCCTGGCCGAAAGTGCTTTTGGTGTACCCAATTACGAATTTCACACCTTCAGAAGTTTTTCACGCTTCTCTTTTGTCAAGTGCAAGTGAGTAGAGTTACTGGGTACGTCGAAGGCAAGAGACTAGCGCCGAGGCCTGTGTCGAGTCACAGCCTTTCTTTTCTAAAGCCACTGAAATTCTCTGGGCTACAAGTTGAAAGGTTCTTTTGAACGTCAATTGCACCGTTATGTCTCAACGTCTGCTCGCTTCACGCTGCTCACGCGTCTTCCGTCATCTCCTCGCGGGCCCTCCCGAGGCCACTCAAAGTGCCGGGCCATCGCCTCGTTCTGCTCAGCCGCTGGCTCTCGGTGGACCCGCAAGGCGCAGGTGAGCCGCCCTTCGAGTTGCCGTCATGTGCTGCCATACAGGCGTCCACCCTCCCACAGCGCACGAACTGCAAGCGGTGCTTGCTGTTGATTGATAGTATTCTCCAGCTTTGGTTCTTAAGTCGAGGAGTCAGGTGGACGCTTCACGGTGTGATGAATGCGCTCCGGTCTCTGGGTCCGCCGTGCCGGTAGACCGCCACCTCGCGGAGGCCATTCGTGAACGCAAGTTTCATACAGCGAAGTTCTCGGTGAAACTAAGTCTGCGGCGTGCCATAATGAATTTATATATGATACTGTATATGGCCTCAACACCATGGCGATGTGGGTGCTGATATTTCAGGCGGAGATTTGTCCCGAAGAGTGCATGCGTCAAGCAAGGAAAGAGGTCGAGCAACGGAATAAAGCCGACATGCAGCAAAGAGCTGAGAGAGAGGCGGTAAGGGCGATTGCAATGATGTCGGTTAGAGGCGCCCCGGGACCCATCACTGGCGAAGGTGTAGACCTGCTGGTTAGTGCAGTTGGTGCGTCCATACATCTCGTGGGTATTTGTTGAACTTTGGGACAGTGTCTTTGCAGGTTGTACGCGGGTATCCTGTGGATCCTGTGGACAGACGAGCGCCAAGCGGTGTTTTGTGAGTTGATGAGGGACTTCTGCAATGACTTTATGCCTCGGTCATTGGCTTGCCTTTGCTGGGGAGGGGTGACTCAGGCGGAGAAGAAAGCTAAGGATGACGAGCAGTTTGCGCTGTGGGAGGCGGAGCATCGGCAAGCTTGCCAGAGGAAACGGGCAAATGCTGAGCAGAACTCGGGAGGCAAAGAGAGTGAGGCTGAAGAGGATATGGAAGTGCACCATGCCAGTGAGGTACGCTATATTCTCGCAGCGATGGTGGTCCCTGAAGGTGGTGGTACGGTGATGCATGTTTACAAGCTACGGTGATGCATGTTTACAAGCTAGAGTGAGGTTTGTGTATGTCAATGCAGTTCCCAAAACAAATGTGACTGTAATTCGCATTAAAAACCGGCTGAACCATGTCTGCTTTATTATATTCACTTTTGCCCGCATAATGCTCGTTAAAGTTGGCTTCATAACCAATAGAATACCCAGTGCCATAGAAGGGAGCGTGGCATTTATGCGCAAAGCATGCTCATTGCTATGTGGGACCTTGCCAAATGGACGCTCACTCATCACGTTGCTGAGTCATTTAAGTGGATGACTTGCAGGCGGAGCAGGCGCCAACAGCCACCGAGACCACAGCAGATGGCAATGCAGAGCAAGTCGCGTCAACCACTGGCAATGGCACGGTTGCTGGAGAAGATGTGTCCCCACCGCCATGAAGTATCAGAGTCCATGCGCGTGTGTGATGTGTAGGGTCTGGGCATAGTTTCCCCGCTTTCGTCGTTTTCAATGCAACTGCCAAGTGCTTAGCCAGTCTGAGCTTTATGCAACGGAGTGGAATAAAACAAGGGTGTTTGGACATGGTTGGGCCTCCTCTATTCCCGGATGCACCTTCGTTAGCTTTGTGAAGATGTAGCGAGTGCAGTTGGAAGCCCATGTTCCTACTTGGCCTACAACGTCAACTTCCGCAAGGGGAGATTGAGGCATGCATTCTCAAATTCGTTGCACTTATCATGAGCTGTATGTCGGTGGCTGCAATTCGCCACACATGGAAGATCCCTAGCCTGGCGAGATGCATACAAAGATCACTCGCACCACAATTTGTTAATGTATGTTAATGGCATCTTTCAACAATACAGTTTTTTGGAGGAACCGTGTCCCTTTATCGTTTTTGACAGTGCAACTACACGCAAGTCATATCATGTCTCGAAAAACTTCCCCTAGCTCAGCACAACAAAATGAACCACTAGCTTGCTAGCACGCCTTGTGTGCGGTGAGCTGTATACTATCTAGCATTACGCCAATTTGCTTAGTCACCTTCCTAGCCAGTAAGGTGGTCAGTTCACATATGACTCGCTTCGGCAGACGAGTTGATGTCTTGGGAACAACACTGCGAATGTCCTATCTGTGATTGTGTCAGCTTGCTGTGATTGAATTACGGGCGCAAAAGTCTCGCCGAGTATAACAACGCTGTGGTATGATTACAATCAGTGAGCCTTTCCACCGTTGGCATTTGACATCCGGTTCTCATATATGTCGGCATTTGGCCCTGTTTTCTACATGTCAACTGTCGTATCGTGCAATTGGCGTGGTTTGCTGGGGGACAGCAGGGGTTCTAAGGCCCTCCCCCAGAGGCACATTTTGCCTTTGGGGGGTTAAGCGCACCCCTACCCCCCCAGGAATTGCTTTTTACCACGTTGGGGGGTCAGCACCCCAATCATCGCTATCATTTGTTTTTTACACTATTTATTGGTACAGATGCACACGCGCGCATGGTAATAACACAATTTGTTGTGCATATCCGATTGATATATGGGAAATTGATATTTAAGGGCTGCACCGAATACTTTGATGTGGAAAAAACCAAGTAAATGTAGAAAACTAGATAATTATGCTCGGATATTCAAGTCGCAAGTCCACCACCGCCTGAAACCGCTATTTCCATGCCAGATTTACGAGCAGGGTTAGGGTTCCAGGCGCTGATTCAGATGCCTACTTCTATTTTCAATTTTGAGCCACCTGCACAACCTACACCTTGCATACACTTCTATAACATCACAAGCAATGTGTTTACCAAGTTTGGTTTTAAAGTATGAGTAATAAGCAAAATATGAGATGTTATAATCACCCGAGTGTCCTCTGGGTTTGCACTATTATCATCAGCGTGAAGCTGCCACTGTGACGGTTCGGGCACCGCGGTGGTGTGGACCTGCTCACGCAGCAATCTACGGACAGGTCATGTTCTGCGTTGCGAGAAAAAACAACTTTGATGCTGGTTCGAGTGTGCAGTCATATGCACCATGGATACGTATTTTGTGTGCTCATATTTTAAGCGGGTCACTGGCAAGTGACCACAGGTGACCACAGTTGACCATTTTTAGGAGATCACAGGTGGCCATAGCTGGCCACAGGTGCCCATAGGTTTGGTTTTAAAGTATGAGTAATAAGCAGAATATGAGATGTTATAATCACCGGAGTGTCCTCTGGGTTTGCATTATTATTATCAGCGAGAAGCTGCCACTGTGGCGGTTCGGGCACCGCGGTGGTGTGGACCTGCTCACGCAGCAATTGACGGACAGGTCAGAATGTTCTGCATTGTGAGAAAAAACAACTCTGGTGGAAGTTGGGATGTGCCAAGTTCTGCTTTCATAAATTCAATGATACAATACATAACAGTGTGAGATCATTGCCCTTGAACATGATTTAAAAACACAGTGTCTATTGAGTCTGATTAGTTCAGGAGAGTTCTATTCGATTCAAGTCTGTAATTCGATCATTCTATCTGCAAAGTAAACTGCCGTTGAAGATAGCCGCAACCTGTAATAACTGTATGAAAAAACTGTAACGTATAAGGCGTAAAAAACGGTGATCTCAGGAGTCCATGCCTACCTGCTCACCCTCAGAGTCACCATCATCATTGTCTAAAAGAGTTTCAGGATCGTTCTCAGCTTGATCGATGGGAACAGCTTCCTCTAGATGGCCACCGATGTCAGTGGCAACTGTATGAAGCAGACCGTCGCCGTCTTCGGGATCAGCAGAGTCGTGCTGAGCGACTTCCTGCTCAGTTGTGTCTAGCCAACTGCGAACTCGCTTCTCCAACTGTTGAAGAATATTCTCGACTCGATTCCACTCAGAACGTGCGTCGTTGAGTAAGTCGGTGTACCCCTTTTCGTCCGCTTTCACCGTGCCCTTATTCACATACCGGCATTTTGCTGGATCCGTCGAATATTGGTCCACAGATGGTTTTAAGGCTACCTGGACTGCATTCTTCGGAGTCTTTGCGAGTATTTCAGCCTTGTGCATTATTTCGAACTGGCTTTCCTTCTTGGCAAGCTGACATGTCATCATTTGCGCGATGTTCCTACCCTGCTTCAATCGGTCACTGGCGTTACGGACGACAGTCAAGGGGTCCACGCTGCTTCTATCCTTGCCACAGTCCTTCTCAAACTTTTCGACACTATGGTTGATGCCGTTTTTCTTGGTGATAGCGAAATTGGTGTCTGAAGGAGCGATCTTGATATTCCATCTCCTGTTTACTTCTCTATCGCGTTCTGGCTTTGGCATGTTCTGGTGATACATGAAAATGCGCATCGGCTCCGAGTTGTAAAAGTGCGCGTATCCTGACTTGTCTGCTGCTAACGCATTCATATCTTTGAAAGACCACGGGATATTGCACGTTTTAGCTTGTTTGAACTGTTTCGAAAACTGAGATGTTTTCGTCGCATCTGGACCCGTGACTGAAGGAGATTCTGAAAGCCGAGGTTTCTTGGCTGCGTGTTCCGCTGAGTCACTGAGAAGAGTGGCTGGCCTAATCGCGAAGGGATCCAACTTGGATTCTACTACTTTACTCCAGAATATCGACGGCAGTTTTCTAGATTCGGTGGAAACTTCTTGATGGAGGTTTTTGTACAACGCCGATGTGCTGCGCGTCAATCAACCTGTCGTCATAGCAGAAAGATAGTAAAGAAGCCGAGTTGAAAACAAATTGTTTTTGAAAGACGGCAACGACAGGATCCGTAGAGAGTGCACTGGTTGGAATACCCAAGTCAGAGATCACGCTAGCAAGAAGCTCAGTAAGTTCCGGCAGAAGTGCCTTCTCAGCACTTGGAGGGTCCTCAACTGCGGCGTCGGCCATCTTTTCACGTGGACTCCAAAACCTAAGTCTGCTTTAAGGTCAACGAACAGGTATGAACGTGTGAAGGTCTATAACTCTGTATCATTACAATTTACATTGTACAGATCTTGGCGTTATCGTTATTGTACAATTAAGGCCAATCGAATGCCTTCATGCAATACTCATGCAATAGGGATGCATATGCGGACGGTCCACGGTGGATATTTCGAATAAGATATGGTGATATAATAGATTCGCTGACCCTGCCCCCTAGATTCGCCCTAGATTCGCCCCCTCCCCCACCCTAGAAGATCCGCGAGAGCCTCTGCTTGCCCCCCGCTATCCAATCCTCGGAAGCTCTTGCCCTCTGACTCCTTGGAAATCACCATTGCAATGTCTTGGGAATACGTAGATTGACTTCACCGCCGTCGTGCAGCTCTCTGACCTCGCCCACGCCTACACGAATATGGTGTTGGGCTTTGTCAACTCGGTTTTGCTCTTCGCGCATGATTTTATTTTCACATGTTGGTTCTGCCATTTGGCTCTACGCTAGATTTCCGTATCTCAGATTTTGTCATTTTGATCCGCGCTATACTTCATATCTAAGTTTTGGAGTGCGTGTGTTTAGATTTGTGATTGGTTTGCTGTACTTGCAAGCTTAGGAAGTTGTTTATCAGAATATATAGCACAGTAGATTAGCCTGTTCTCAGCACGCGGTAGTGCTTAGTCTAGCTGTACCACCTAGCATTCTGTTGTGGCACGACCCTCACTCACCGAGGCGGTGTGTTGAAATCTGCTCTGGCCGCTCTCACCGGCAGTGCCGGTTATGACCTCTGACAGATTCGGGTCAGTGACTGTGACTGGTGACTAGGAGTGACCGACGGGTTCAGTAGTCAGTACCAGTACAACAGTTCCGACCGGCTGCGGGTTTAGGATTCGGCGTCAGTATATTTATATTCACACTTTTGTATACCCTCTCGGACCGGAAACACCTTTGTATTCGGTGTACTTTCGACACTACCCCACTGAGGGTATTCTACTACTTTGCACACCGCATATCGAAGGGGACATAAACTCATCCACAACCACTAAACGGCATTGGGTAAGCATCTTTGAGTTGAAATATACCTTCGCTTGCATTCGCGACATTTGAAAGAACCCTTTGTGGATATATACTTCACCCCAAGGCTTGTGCTTTGGAAGAAGTATTCATAATACAATACTGTTAGTAATATATATACCGAGTTTTGTGTGCGAACCACGTACCAGCTGCCCTCGCGCTGTTTGGCAGTCGTGGGCATGGCTTCACGCTCAGACCCAAAACGCGACCTAAATTCTTGATACTCGACCGTCTCAAGTATGCTTACCCGATGCATGTGTGTATTTGTGGGTAAGTTCGTGCCATCTTTATTATGCAGTATGCAAATTTTCAATGGCTTGCGCCAATAAGAAGAAGTACTCGCCTGTTTTGGGTCTTTGGAAGAGGGTCACATTCAAGCGATAAGGCGATGCCCTACTCCTATGATTATATTGGGACCGGCTGGCGGTGGGTATACCCACCGTAAATCCCTTCTAGTCACCACGTCATAGCGCGTGCCTACTTTACAGGACTTATTAAAACTATGATTTACGACACACCTCTGGGTGCCCAAGACCTCGCGGTGATGTAAAATCCACTATCCATATCTCACATTGGTGTGTAGTATGCGTGAAAATACCGAGGGGTCACTTGATCCTTCAGTAAGCTACAATGTGCCCCCTTAAGTATTTGCTGCTTTCTACTTGTGCGCCAATCAAAATTCCACCCGCTCACTAAATGACTGCCCCCCATCCTATACGTAAAGGCGACACGAACCTACTTCTCTGCCTGACGGCAGCTAAGACGGGGCCTCCAGCGGGCGGGTCCTAGACATTTTCAATATATGACCTCATTTAGCCAACGGTCGGCCATCAAGATATGGGCTGCAACATAACATCATCTTTTCCGTGATCGTATCGGCTCGTTTGTGATTGCACCTACTGTATTCGATGTAGTGATCGGTATGCATAACAAACCTCGGGTCACCAACACATGCCGTTGTTCACGGCTTTCCCCTATTCAGTGAAACGCACTAGATTTTGTACAAGTACCATTATAAGGGGGTGATGCAAGACCGAGGATGCGCCGGCGGAAGGCAGCACACGACAGCAGACACTGTCGATAGCGCCCTCTATGCTTTCGCGCGCATGCACACACATGCGCACACAACATAAGTGACGAGTCATCGGGCCACATTTCAATATGGCTTCAATATAACCAAAGAAAATCATGCACCTTGACACACCTACATGCATATATTATTCGGCGCACTTACATACCCAGAAGACATGCGAAATCATGTGCGGCTTAACCACCCACAATCCCATATTCTAATATACTGCTTCTAACCTCGGATAGATGGCGCTCGATGCAGGATGCTATTCCGATCTGGAGATGATCCCCGACTGTTGCAAAATTCACTCGTGGTTGACTTTTAGAATAATACTTTTTCACCAACCATGCTCTTGGGCCATGGCTTGCTCTCTGGGCAACTCTGCACAGGACCCTGCAGATCAATTTTCCCAATCAAGAAATCAGGAGGTAACTCTCCAGTGTTCACCTCCTCCACTGTCGGTTGACGTCCCGACACATAGATCTGAGCAGGTCCTGGCTGCCACTGCCAACCGGCCCGATCTTCATCCACCAGCACCGAGAAGGCACGTGGAGGCAAAGCGATGGTGGCCATGATGCCAGAGCTGGATGGAGCAAGCCCTGGAATCCTTCGGAAACCTCCCAGGTTGATGCGGGCCGTCCCATGCCGGCCTGGCAATGCCACGTACACCTGTAACACAAGCAGACGCATTCAACTAACATAGGGAATATGGTGAAGGCATGCCCAACATCAGAGGACTTTCAAAGTGATGACGGCATTCTTGCTACACACCAACACTTGTCATAACTCACAGGTGACTATCCATCGTACCATTGCACTGCTCACGACAGTTTAAAAGAGCACCAAGATGTATTCCAAACGAGAGTCAGAATAAACCTGAACCCTGTAAATAATAACAAACATGAAGCAGGCTGATACGCAGCACATACATTGGCGATTACTCCAGATGAGAGGTACTATCCCTTATGAAGCGGGCCCAGAAGCTCAGCAAGATGAGGTTCGCCCACTAGCCCATGATGCAGCGCTCATGGTGCGCCATAAAGTTCACTGTCGCAGGTGGGATCGATCCTGGCGACTGCATAGCATTGTCAGGGAAGAAATATGGTGGAGTGATGACCTGTGCCACCTCATCACCGGCCCGGTCTCCATCGTTGAGCACCCGAAAGGTTATAGTCAGTGTGCTGCACGCAGGTATCGTCTGGCCGTCCCATCTGTCACTCTTGGCGTGGTCTGGATGTCCGCTATAGATATGAATCAACAGCTCCTTGTAGTCGAAGTGCGTGTAGCTGAGGCCGTGCCCGAATTGGAACAGAGGCGGTTCCGCCAGGAAGCGGTAGGTGCGCCCCGGGGAACGCCGCATGTCGTAGTCAGCGAATGGCGGCAGCTGATCGTCAGAGGCGTAGAACGTGATGGGCAGGCGCCCAGAAGGGCTCACGGCGCCAAAGAGCACGTCGGCAAGCGCATTCCCAGCCTCCTCCCCACCGTATCCTGCCCACAACATCGCATCGGCATTCTCCTTCGCCCATGTCACCTCCATCGCACTCCCACCCACCAGCACCACAACCAAGATCCTCCCTGCCGTGGCCTCCCGTAGCTCTCGCAACAGCTCCTCCTGCAACCCCGGCAAGGAGATACTCTCGCGCGTCCCGGTCTCATGCTCTTGGCTCTGATCGATCCCCATCACTGCGACGACCACGTCGGCCGTGGCAGCCGCCTGCCTCGCCGCAGCCAAGCCGCTCCGGTTCATCGAGCTGACGCCACACCCTTGGGCGTATACCGCCGTTGGGAAGAAACCTCGGATCCCGTCAAGTGGGGTGGAGAAGTTGGCGTTGTCTCCGTTGTAATTTCCAAACGCCTTTGCCTCTGCGTTGGGGCCCACGACAGCCACAGAGAGCTTCTTGGTGGGGCTCAGGGGAAGCGCCCAATCACGGGTGCCACCACCGTCAAAATCTAGCTTCCGATTGGTCAATAGGACCACTGCTTCCTGGGCGGCGCGTCGCGCAAGCGCACGATGCGGGGCGGAGTTGATCACCGCGGGTGAGATACCGGTGTATGGATTGAGCTCGGGGGGGTCCATCAATCCGAGGCGGAAGCGCGCTCCCAAGACCCTCCCCAAGGCCTGGTCCACATCGCCGTGGGTCACGAGCCCAAGCTTTGCAGCCTCCGGAAGCGCGCCGAAGCTGACGCAGCCGGCAGGCACGTTCGCGGGGTCGCAGCCGCCCCCGAGTGCCATGTCGGCGCCGGCCACGAGCGCGTCCGCAGCCGCTGCTGGTTGTGATTGCGCCCACTCGTGGTCAGTCTGGATGAATTTGATTGCTCCCGCGTCCCCAATGACGTAGCCCTCGAAACCCCACTCTTCCCGGAGCAGCCCCGTGAGCAGCCCACGGTCTGCGCATGCCGGAACGCCGTGGCTGGGCCCTGGGCATGAGGTGCTCGCGTTGGCGTTGTCGCCGTCAGGGCCAGCGGGCCCCCCTCCGAGGGTGTGGTTATACTGATCCACCAGGCACAGCGTGTTGTAGCTACACATAGTGGAAAGGGCGCCAGCACCACCAGCGCTCTCGGGTGCAAGCACCGCATGAAAGGCTGGGAGAAAGGTCTCCTGCCAGTCTCTCCATGACAGCGTCACCTGTAGAAAGCAGAAGCTTCATCAGATTGGTTTCGGGTAGGGTTTGCTGTGAACAAGAGGGAGTGTCCATCCGCGTCCTTGATAATTCGGAACGGGGAAAGGGAAGACTGCTACCTCGGTCGGGGAGCGGCTTCCGCGCGTTGTGGCGCCTCCGTATGCGTCAAAGTGCTTAGGTGTGGCCACTGCCTGCAGGTATTTGGAGTGATTGCCCTGTGCGTAGTCACCACACAGAACCCTAAACGTCAGTGAAAGAATGATCTCACTCCAACATTACGCTGTTGCTCGTGTTTCTCAGGGATAACTGTATTGTACCTCGTCGTCGTTTGTACCAACTGGAAACTACTGCTCTTCACACCCGTCTATGGTGGGCGCTGTACTGAGCGTAGCTATTATGAGCCTAGCTGTCCCATGTACCAACTGGAAACTACTGCTTTTTGCCTCGTCCTAGGTTGATGGCAGCGAGATTGACTGTTGTATGCTACAACTTTTCATACATTGTCCAGATATGAATGCTTTGTGCCTCGGCATCTCTTGCAGTCAGTGGGAAAGACTTTCGCTCAGCTCGGACCTGCAGTCCTCGAACATACGCCGCCGCGAGCACACTGGTGAGGAAGGGGCTCTCGCCGTAGGTCTCCTGCGCGCGACCCCAGCGGGGATCCCGCACGATGTTTATCTGCGGCGAGAAGCAGGTCAGGGCTGGTGGGGGTAACGGCCCGGTTTTGTTGCCAATGCGTGCCCGCTCGAATGAGTTGCGCAAGCCTCGAGCTTCCTTTCCGATGGCTTCTGCGACGTCCTCCAGCAAGTCGGGATCGAAAGTGGCGCCCAGGGAGATACCCTGCGGTCCCGCCACGGAATAGCTTGTACCCGACCCTCCTCTTCATGCTTTGTCCTGATTGCAAGCAATCGAGGGAAGACAGGGACATAGTGCAACGTATGAAATGATCGGAATGCGAGGCAGGGATCGGGGCAAGCCTTTGCCAGTACGACACAAGCGAGGGCGCTGCCCAGGATAGTGAGCTCTGGGCAAAGACCGTGTGAACTCAGCGTGGAGCATAGGTTGCTTCAACAGCAGGTATATATCTGGATGTACGGAACGGGGCGTATGTGCACAGCATAAATGCCTTGCCGACAGATGCACCGTGCGTATCGCATACACGGAACGGTAAGAGCCACGAAACCTGGAATCATTGAGAAGACGACAGAAGTGGGATACCACCGGTCACCGGTAGGCGAAGCCTGGCTACCCCGCCACAACCGAGGTTTCGACTGGCAAAACTTAGGCACCTCACCAAAGCTACAAATTCAAATGGACAAGCTTTCCCAGTCCCATCATCACCTCAGTTCGACAATACCTGTGGAAACACGGTGACATTCGCCTCGGGATCGGTGGATGCGCGGACAACTCCGTGAAGGCACTCCCGCGTTCGATAGGTTTCCAGTCCGAGTCGAGGGATGCTCCCTGGGGGATCTCGGCCCGATTTATGCGTAGTTTCCAGCTGCGCCATCTTCTCCTCCAGGGTCAACCGTGAGAGGAGCGACACCACTCGGTCCTCCAAGCGGGCGTTCGGGTCACACCACACCTGATCCGGCTCCGGGCAGTGCCATTCGCCAGAAGAGGACGGGCTGAGGGCCGTGCGTTTAGCGGCTGTTCTAGCGGCGGTTCCAATCTCCGAGGAAATGACCAGCAGCAACAGGGCGGATGTGAGAATGCGATGACCCTGCGGAAGGCTGGTCCAGGCGACACGGGAAAAAGGTTTAAGCGAACGAACAGAAGCGACACCTGCCGGCAGGCCGCAGTCCACCCAGACCTGAGCGTCACTAGAGTGTTACTTGAAATCAGGAGTGCGCATAGCTTACTGAGCCGAAGGATGCTTGGTGTTGCCTGTGGAGGGTGAGGAATATGCGCTGCTATGTTCGATCAGACGAGGCACACGAAACGTTTGGCTGTGTGATGCAAGGAATAACAAAAAATATCACTAGTGCTTGTTCCAGAGCGCAGGATGGCTGGTTCAAATCACGAGACGAAGTTTGTGCGCGCGCGAAGGTGACAAGAATGCGGTTTTTAAGTTATGCTGCCATGTAATGAGATACAGTTGCAAAAGGGTCCAGCGCACAGCAGATTTGCAAGGCCTTCTTCAACGGCAGCTCAATTGTTCTGGCAGAAAGCCAAACCCGTGACCAGGTCGAGTGCGAAGCTCTGCGTAACCAACACGCATCAAAGTGGCAAAAGGTTCTGACCTATGTTTCCGGCAAACCACTGGCAAGACATCTTTCTTTCCGTTCTCGAGAAGACTAAGCCGCCCGTTTATTGAAGTCTAACGCGCTGGACATGTGGGAAGCAGCAGCTTCAGGGGGAGTATCAGCTGCGCAAGATGTGAGCGCCCCCACTTCTCACAAGCAACGTTTGCCAAGGGCACCGTGAAAACTCTTTATTGTATCCCAAGGATGTTTAAAAAAACCGTCTGTTCGTCGTCGCCTTGATTTCAAAGAATCTGATTGCTATCAGACTAAGTTTCACAATTATCGTAGTGAGTATTTTTTCAAGAAAGCGATTGACGTGCCTATGCCTGTTCTGCTTCCAAACGAAGATACAAGATTCGATTCAAGATATCTTCATATCTTTATCTCTATCGTATGACGGTCGAGTTTTTTCCGAAAATCGATACCGTTTTTGACTTAGTCGCGTAGACCTCCCACGAGTGCGAGCCACGGGTTGTCACCCCACTATTCTGCCACCACTCTACCCCCCACCCCTCCGGGTAATCTTGGGGATGTCCTGTCTGGTGCATTTGAGTACCTCGCACGCCCTTAGACCTCAAGGGAATCACTCCAGAGCGGCCCATCTGCTCACCCACCCACCACACCGAGGACCCCCTCTGGACCTCTATGACTAACCCCCGAAATTCCTGCAAAAGTTTTGCAGGCTCTTCTCGCCCCCCTTAGCCCCCCGGCGTGCAAATTAACCCAAGGTACCTACTTGACCCCTGTGCACCGAAATATGGCCATTGGGCCTACGCTACAGCTCGCACAATGCAGCTGAATCACTACCCCTGGGCTTCCCTCCAGAATTGGAGGGCAAACCGTCATAGAGATATCGGGGGCCAGTCACCTTTAATTTCAAGGGGTCTACGGCCACCCCAGGGCCCAAGGGGGGTCGATTGGACCTCCACAGGGCTTAGTAGATAACTTATGATGATTTCCTACCGGGGATGACGATTTTGAAGTTGGGTCGATATCTCTATGACGGTCGAGTTTTTTCCGAAAATCGATACCGTTTTTGACTTAGTCGCGTAGACCTCCCACGAGTGCGAGCCACGGGTTGTCACCCCACTATTCTGCCACCACTCTACCCCCACCCCTCCGGGTAATCTTGGGGATGTCCTGTGGTGCATTTGAGGACCTCGCACGCCCTTAGACCTCAAGGGAATCACTCCAGAGCGGCCCATCTGCTCACCCACCCACCACACCGAGGACCCCCTCTGGACCTCTATGACTAACCCCCGAAATTCCTGCAAAAGTTTTGCAGGCTCTTCTCGCCCCCCTTAGCCCCCCGGCGTGCAAATTACCCCAAGGTACCTACTTGACCCCTGTGCACCGAAATATGGCCATTGGGCCTACGCTACAGCTCGCACAATGCAGCTGAATCACTACCCCTGGGCTTCCCTCCAGAATTGGAGGGCAAACCGTCATAGAGATATCGGGGGCCAGTCACCTTTAATTTCAAGGGGTCTACGGCCACCCCAGGGCCCGAGGGGGGTCGATTGGACCTCCACAGGGCTTAGTAGATAACTTATGATGATTTCCTACCGGGGATGCCGATTTTGAAGTTGGGTCGATATCTCTATGGCGGTCGAGTTTTTTCCGAAAATCGATACCGTTTTTGACTTAGTCGCGTAGACCTCCCACGAGTGCGAGCCACGGGTTGTCACCCCACTATTCTGCCACCACTCTACCCCCCACCCCTCCGGGTAATCTTGGGGATGTCCTGTGGAGCATTTGAGTACCTCGCACGCCCTTAGACCTCAAGGGAATCACTCCAGAGCGGCCCATCTGCTCACCCACCCACCACACCGAGGACCCCCTCTGGACCTCTATGACTAACCCCCGAAATTCCTGCAAAGGTTTTGCAGGCTCTTCTCGCCCCCCTTAGCCCCCCGGCGTGCAAATTACCCCAAGGTACCTACTTGACCCCCGCCTGTGCACCGAAATATGACCATTGGGCCTACGCTACAGCTCGCACAATGCAACTGAATCACTACCCCTGGGCTTCCCTCCAGAATTGGAGGGCAAACCGTCATAGAGATATCGGGGGCCAGTCACCTTTAATTTCAAGGGGTCTACGGCCACCCCAGGGCCCAAGGGGGGTCGATTGGACCTCCACAGGGCTTAGTAGATAACTTATGATGATTTCCTACCGGGGATGCCGATTTTGAAGTTGGGTCGATATCTCTATGACGGTCGAGTTTTTTCCGAAAATCGATACGTTTTTGACTTAGTCGCGTAGACCTCCCACGAGTGCGAGCCACGGGCTGTCACCCCACTATTCTGCCACCACTCTACCCCCACCCCTCCGGGTAATTTTGGGGATGTCCTGTGGTGCATTTGAGTACCTCGCACGCCCTTAGACCTCAAGGGAATCACTCCAGAGCGGCCCATCTGCTCACCCACCCACCACACCGAGGACCCCCTCTGGACCTCTATGACTAACCCCCGAAATTCCTGCAAAGGCTTTGCAGGCTCTTCTCGCCCCCCTTGGCCCCCCGGCGTGCAAATTAACCCAAGGTACCTACTTGACCCCTGTGCACCGAAATGTGGCCATTGGGCCTACGCTACAGCTCGCACAATGCAGCTGAATCACTACCCCTGGGCTTCCCTCCAGAATTGGAGGGCAAACCGTCATAGAGATATCGGGGGCCAGTCACCTTTAATTTCAAGGGGTCTACGGTCACCCCAGGGCCCAAGGGGGGTCGATTGCACCTCCACAGGGCTTAGTAGATAACTTATGATGATTTCCTACCGGGGATGACGATTTTGAAGTTGGGTCGATATCTCTATGACGGTCGAGTTTTTTCCGAAAATCGATACCGTTTTTGACTTAGTCGCGTAGACCTCCCACGAGTGCGAGCCACGGGTTGTCACCCCACTATTCTGCCACCACTCTACCCCTCACCCCTCCGGGTAATCTTGGGGATGTCCTGTGGTGCATTTGAGGACCTCGCACGCCCTTAGACCTCAAGGGAATCACTCCAGAGCGGCCCATCCGCTCACCCACCCACCACACCGAGGACCCCCTCTGGACCTCTATGACTAACCCCCGAAATTTCTGCAAATGTTTTGCAGGCTCTTCTCGCCCCCCTTAGCCCCCCGGCGTGCAAATTACCCCAAGGCACCTACTTGACCCCTGTGCACCGAAATATGGCCATTGGGCCTACGCTACAGCTCGCACAATGCAGCTGAATCACTACCCCTGGGCTTCCCTCCAGAATTGGAGGGCAAACCGTCATAGAGATATCGGGGGCCAGTCACCTTTAATTTCAAGGGGTCTCCGGCCACCCCAGGGCCCAAGGGGGGTCGATTGGACCTCCACAGGGCTTAGTAGATAAGTTATGATGATTTCCTACCCGGGATGCCGATTTTGAAGTTGGGTCAATATCTCTATGACGGTCGAGTTTTTTCCGAAAATCGATACCGTTTTTGACTTAGTCGCGTAGACCTCCCACGAGTGCGAGCCACGGGCTGTCACCCCACTATTCTGCCACCACTCTACCCCCCACCCCTCCGGGTAATCTTGGGGATGTCCTGTGGTGCATTTGAGTACCTCGCACGCCCTTAGACCTCAAGGGAATCACTCCAGAGCGGCCCATCCGCTCACCCACCCACCACACCGAGGACCCCCTCTGGACCTCTATGACCAACCCCCGAAATTCCTGCAAAGGTTTTGCAGGCTCTTCTCGCCCCCCTTGGCCCCCCGGCGTGCAAATTAACCCAAGGTACCTACTTGACCCCTGTGCACCGAAATGTGGCCATTGGGCCTACGCTACAGCTCGCACAATGCAGCTGAATCACTACCCCTGGGCTTCCCTCCAGAATTGGAGGGCAAACCGTCATAGAGATATCGGGGGCCAGCCACCTTTAATTTCAAGGGGTCTACGGCCACCCCAGGGCCCAAGGGGGGTCGATTGGACCTCCACAGGGCTTAGTAGATAACTTATGATGATTTCCTACCGGGGATGCCGATTTTGAAGTTGGGTCGATATCTCTATGGCGGTCGAGTTTTTTCCGAAAATCGATACCGTTTTTGACTTAGTCGCGTAGACCTCCCACGAGTGCGAGCCACGGGTTGTCACCCCACTATTCTGCCACCACTCTACCCCCCACCCCTCCGGGTAATCTTGGGGATGTCCTGTGGTGCATTTGAGTACCTCGCACGCCCTTAGACCTCAAGGGAATCACTCCAGAGCGGCCCATCTGCTCACCCACCCACCACACCGAGGACCCCCTCTAGACCTCTATGACTAACCCCCGAAATTCCTGCAAAGGTTTTGCAGGCTCTTCTCGCCTCCCTTAGCCCCCCGGCGTGCAAATTAACCCAAGGTACCTACTTGACCCCTGTGCACCGAAATGTGGCCATTGGGCCTACGCTACAGCTCGCACAATGCAGCTGAATCACTACCCCTGGGCTTCCCTCCAGAATTGGAGGGCAAACCGTCATAGAGATATCGGGGGCCAGTCACCTTCAATTTCAAGGGGTCTACGGCCACCCCAGGGCCCAAGGGGGGTCAATTGGACCTCCACAGGGCTTAGTAGATAACTTGTGATGATTTCCTACCGGGGATGCCGATTTTGAAGTTGGGTCGATATCTCTATGACGGTCGAGTTTTTTCCGAAAATCGATACCGTTTTTGACTTAGTCGCGTAGACCTCCCACGAGTGCGAGCCACGGGTTGTCACCCCACTATTCTGCCACCACTCTACCCCCCACCCCCCTCCGGGTAATTTTGGGGATGTCCTGTGGTGCATTTGAGTACCTCGCACGCCCTTAGACCTCAAGGGAATCACTCCAGAGCGGCCCATCTGCTCACCCACCCACCACACTGAGGACCCCCTGTGGACCTCTATGACTAACCCCCGAAATTCCTGCAAAAGTTTTGCAGGCTCTTCTCGCCCCCCTTAGCCCCCCGGCGTGCAAATTGCCCCAAGGTACCTGCTTGACCCCTGTGCACTGAAATATGGCCATTGGGCCTACGCTACAGCTCGCACAATGCAGCTGAATCACTACCCCTGGGCTTCCCTCCAGAATTGGAGGGCAAACCGTCATAGAGATATCGGGGGCCAGTCACCGTTAATTTCAAGGGGTCTACGGTCACCCCAGGGCCCAAGGGGGGTCGACTGGACCTCCACAGGGCTTAGTAGATAAGTTATGATGATTTCCTACCGGGGATGCCGATTTTGAAGTTGGGTCAATATCTCTATGACGGTCGAGTTTTTCCCGAAAATCGATACCGTTTTTGACTTAGTCGCGTAGACCTCCCACGAGTGCGAGCCACGGGCTGTCACCCCACTATTCTGCCACCACTCTACCCCCCACCCCTCCGGGTAATTTTAGGGATGTCCTGTGGTGCATTTGAGTACCTCGCACGCCCTTAGACCTCAAGGGAATCACTCCAGAGCGGCCCATCTGCTCACCCACCCACCACACTGAGGACCCCCTGTGGACCTCTATGACTAACTCCCGAAATTCCTGCAAAAGTTTTGCAGGCTCTTCTCGCCCCCCTTAGCCCCCCGGCGTGCAAATTACCCCAAGGTACCTACTTGACCCCTGTGCACCGAAATATGGCCATTGGGCCTACGCTACAGCTCGCACAATGCAGCTGAATCACTACCCCTGGGCTTTCCTCCAGAATTGGAGGGCAAACCGTCATAGAGATATCGGGGGCCAGTCACCTTTAATTTCAAGGGGTCTACGGCCACCCCAGGGCCCAAGGGGGGTCGATTGGACCTCCACAGGGCTTAGTAGATAACTTATGATGATTTCCTACCGGGGA
>LGRX02012559.1:0-23584 GCA_001247695.2 Cymbomonas tetramitiformis
TGCTATTGATATGTATTGCTGTTTGAAATATTTACACAAAGAATCGTAAAGGTTCTCTATTGCTCTATTGTCTGGGCTCTAACAAGCTCTATATTCTGACAAAAATAGCAGTCATGCTGCCGCATCCTTCTCATCATCCTCATCTTCTTTTTCCTCATCCTCATCCTCGTCATCATCTTTCTCATCACTCTCCTTTTCGTCGACGACCTCCTCACCCTTTTTCTCTTCCTCCTCTTTCTTTTGCTGCTTGCTGCTTCCTTCAGGAGCAGCAGCTTTCCTTTTCTTGCCGAAGTCGACGTTCTTATCGGTTTGCACCGTGCTGTTTCTTACATATTTTGTGGGGATCCTGCGGAGTACAGACGGCGGGAACGGTCAGTCCAAGGGCTTGGAACGGCCCGTCCAAACCTGGGACGGTGTGGTTTGCGTAAAACAACACATACGCGTAAGTAAATGGAAAATAGTAAAACAATGGGTAGGGACTAACCAGACAGTGGGCTTGTTTTTTACGGCGGGGACAATAGAGGAGTCGTCGTGGGCGAGGTCCTCGCCCTTGATCTTTGCCTCCTTGCCCATTTTCTTTTTTAAAAGTTTGATGCCCTCCGCATGGTGGGAGAGCATGCGGAAGACGTAGTCTTCTTCGTCCTTTATTGCGTAGAGGGTTACCTCCACGCAGTCCTTGGGCACGACAAGTCCCTTAAGACTTGCCATGCCCGTTGGGCCCTCCCCCACCACGTCTAACAACCCGCGCGCGATGCAAAACTTTGAGATGTTCGTGAAGGAATCCGTGTCCGCTGGCGGCCGCGACTTGTGCCCCTTCTGGGCACCGTGGAATATTTCGACGAAGCGACCGCTGGTGAGCTTACCATCTTCTTCGCTCTCGGTCAACGGTTCCTGTATATTCGAAACGAAAGACACAACAATATGTCAGTCACGGGTGGAACGGTGGTTCCAAAGGCTTGGACGATATTTAAAAAACGGTTCCAAAGGAGTTCCAAAGGGGCTCCAAAATAGTTCCAAACGCTGGGAATAGGCCCGTGCTCGTGCGTGAAATAAAGTTACTTAAGGAAACCCGTGGACTCACAGTTCCAGTTGTTTGGAACCACGGTTCCAGCGGCAGTACACACCTTTTGCTTTTGCGGAGGGGGCTCCTCCACCTTGACTTTCTTCTCTTCTTCTTCGCCTTGGCCATCGTCTGGGATGGACTCCTTTGTCCATCCATTGATAGATTTTACGGCATCATAGAGCGGCCCCGACTTCGGACGCCCAGCCTCCTGGAAGTTGAGGATCGCCTCGGTCTCAGCAGCGGTGATCAAGGACTCGGCTCTTCCAAATAATCGGAAGCCCCTTGCGGGGCCTTCGTAGCGCGCGAAGTACCCGTCCGGAAATTGTTTGGTGAACTTCTGTTTCCAGCGTCCTTCTGTGGCCTTGGTATTTTTCAAATACGCTAAGCGGCTGGTCAGGTACATGCTCACTTGGCGTTTCGGGACAGACGGCGTGACCGCGTGAATCTCCTCGATAACATCGCGGACTAAGGAGCTTTTTAATCGCGAGGAGGTGGCTCCCACCGGTATGTCGCCTTTCTCCATTCTCTTCTCGATAATGTCCCGGCCATGCGAACGCATGTCGTTGATGTCGTCTTGCGTGGGGCCAGCAACCCCGCCAGCTGTCTGCATTACTACTGCGGCGGGGGGATTTGAAGACTGCGGATGACAGGAGAGACGTTGCTCCATCTCCGCGATTCTTGCCATTAGAGCGCGGGTGGTGGAGTCTTTCGTATCGGTCAAAGCAGATTGCCGCGGCGACCTGTCCAGCAGCTTTTTCTTTACAGTTTGTTTTGGCGGTGGGGTCTTCCTATCGCTTCTCCTTAGTAGTCGTGTCATTTTTCTACGGTGTGGGTTTCGGCTACGGTGGGCTGCGGTACGGCTTGAATACGGTGGTGTGCTGCAAATAGTTTGACTCTCTTTTAACGCACAACGGCCGCAAATCTGTTCCAAGGCAGGTCCGGCGGCTTGGTGCATTGGTCCGAGCGACTGGATCGCGTTATCGCGCTCTTTTACGAAATTTTGAATTTCGAGCGGACCTGCGACTGCTGTCACCTCTGTCCTCCGTCGACGGGTATGACATTGCAATCGCTGCCGTGTTTTCCATCTTGACTTATCGATAGTCCAGATGGTAAGCCGTCGCTCTTCATAGCTCGCGGTCATGGGTTCGAATCCCATTAAAGGTTTACGGTGGACAGCTGGGATGTGCGCACATCCCTCCTGTTCACTGTATCACCTTTAGCCATTTTGAGTTTCGATTTCTGGAAAAATCGAACGGTCTTCGTTAATTTACCCGCCGATTACTTGTGCATGTGCACTATAGGAACCCTTAGATGTTTCATTTTGACTACCAGAAAAATCTGACGGTCTTCGTTAATTCCACACCCTCGGATCGGGTCGATAGCAAAAAAACGCCGACGTTCACGGGACTGTTCCTTTTTTGGAGCAAATCCTTCTACAGAATTCGTCGCAGCTCTATTTTTAGAAATTTCCCGTAAGATGTGCATAATTGACGGTAGAAAACAATTTTTCTGCATTTTTCACGTCGCTGCATATCAAAAACATCGGGGCCAAACATATGTCCACTTTTCAAAAAAAACAGAAAATTTTCCGAAATTTTGTTTTTTGGGCTTTTCACACAAAAAACAGTCAAGTGTTAAGCTTTGAAATAAGAGGCTTCACTTTGGAATTCCAGGGGCATGGAATTTCTCAAGTGGGAGCAAATGTCCCATTCCAATGGACTTCCAAGGGCTTGGATAAACCCCCAGAAGTGGACCTAGTCGATTTTTACCAAAAAAATTCCATGCCATTGGTTTGGGTGAGCCAACCCGTTGGAATATTGGTCCTTAGGTGATTTTTGCAATCCTCAAAACGTTCTAAAAAACTTTGTGAGGTTCCAATGCTTCACTTTGGAATTCCAGAGGCATGGAATGTTTCAAGTGGGAGCAAATGTCCCATTCCAATGGACTTCCAAGCCTCTGGATTAATCCCCAGAAGTGGACCTAGTCGATTTTTAAGATGGCTTTTCCAAACCGATGGACACCGTAATCCCTGGCCTGTCCGGGCGCCCGGATTGTGCCTAAAAACGTAGAAACCCTGATGTAAAGGTGACAAACCGGACTTTTGCCGAATGTTGAAGGTATTTAATTCCGACCGCCCGGAACTACGTTCCCACGCGCCGGACCATGGGTCCAGGCGCCCGGAATGCATCTGAAAACCTTACAAGTCCGGTCAGACAACTCACACTTCTTACATGGATTCGCAGGAATAATGGCTAGGCAAAGGCGTGGACTAGCTCGAAACGAGACCGCGGAAGGCACTCCATGCCCATGCGATCAATGCAGACTCCGATTTTGCTACTCCAAAAAACAGATTAGGCGGCATTTGATCCTACATCCGCCCGTCGCACGCCTCTCCAATGACCGAGATCATGAAGAAAACGACTCTCTTGACGGTGCCGAAAGTGTGAATGATGACGGTGAGACGGATCCACCATCAGAGACGGACGAAGAGGAAGAACACGAGGATGACACATATCTTCATGACCATGCCGAACGGATGCTCCGGAAGATCGGTGAAAACTTCTTCAGCCCGATTGAGTATGCATCGTCCGACTCGGTGAGTTCTAAATCCCGTCCAAGCCGTTGGAACCATTGTTTAACAATATCCAAGCCCCGTCCAAGCCTTTGGAACAACCTTGGATTCCCCCACGAAGAAGAGTCCAAGCATCGTCCAAGCCTTTGGAACACCTTTAGAGCCATCACTGTAAGCCAGATTCTTACATCGCATCTTATTAGTTCAGGATTGCTGGGTTGATGGGAGTGGATGCCCGCCGTATTCTAGGAGGAGGAAAGTGATGCGCGCGAGCAACGTGAAAACGACCGAACAAGGGACCCGGAATTCATCATGGTAAGTTCAATACGCACAGATTGAATGCCTTCCGAAAACTGCACTATATCACTATTCCAAGTCATTGGAGCGGTGCGTCCTTACGTGTGGAACCCCTCTGGACCAAAATCAATCAGATGCTGTGTGACTAAATTGCAGGAGGGAGAAAATGTGCATGACAAATCGACTACCCTTGCAAACCGCTTCATACTGGATCTACTTGAGGCCCACTCCAACCATAACTCGACCCAGTCGTACTTTGACACAATCCTGGAAATTCTGCGACGTCGAGTATGCGGCTTGGAGGTCGACGATGAATCAATCTCGACCGATGACGAGGTAGCACTACCTCATACCTACCAAGCGTGCGTGCGGTTTTTCAAGGATTTCCTCATGAAGTACAACGAGATGGATGTGTGCCAGAAGTGCAATTTTCTTTTCAAAGATCTGCTTCCCGAAGAGGCACCGACGTGTCCGAAATGCAACCACGGCCGGTTCAAGGAGCCATCAATGGTCGATGGCAAGTGGGAACCAGGAAGGGCCAAGTGCGTTTTCCGCTGGTGGCCGTGGACAAGGATACTGGAGGCCCTTTTCATGGATCCGGTGCAGGCACAGATGGCACGTTCATGGGAGAAAGTTGACTTGGATGAGCCGATCGTCAGAAGCACTGGAATATTAGGTGAGTAAACACTGTCAATTAGACTGCATGGATTGCCTATTCCGGGCGCCCGGATTCATGCCTCCACCCGGATGGAACATGCGTCCGGCCGTTTGGATATGTCACAACACCCATTTTGGTTGTCTTGGTATAGTCCAAACGTGTGGACCGGACGTTCCGGCCGTTTGGAATTTTGCGGATGTAGATTAACAAAGATAATTGCGAGTAAATCGGCATGGACGGCACGTTCCGGGCGCCCGGAATGGCGTTCCATCCGTGTGGAATACGAGTCTGGTCGTAATGGATATGTTACAACAACCTGTTTTGTTGTCTTAGCATAGTCCGAGCGTGTGGAATACCTAATCCGACCGGTTGGACTAAGACATGTTAGTGCGGGTGTAGATTCACGAAGGTGGCAGAGGACCATGCTCGAGGACCCGGAGTTCTTCAAGGACAAGCGCAACCTCTCTGTGGTGTTATGCGCGGACGGCATCGAGAAATTCAAAGATAAACTGGGATATGTGACACCTATAACCTGCCGAGTGGTGAATTACCCTGCACATCTTCGAGGCAAAAGCGAGTTCATTGTGCTTTGGGGCATTATTGATGGCAAACCCAAAGATGCCCAACTCTTCTACCACAAGTTCGTGGACGAGATTATTGACATCGAAAAGAACGGTTGCCGGGTGTGGGACGTTATCGAAAACAAGCCTTTCACCGTTCGAGTCAAGTTGTACAAGGTGCTCGAGGATTATGTCGGATTGACCGAAGCGGGGAACGTGTATGGAACAAACGCGAGGATGGGATGTTCCAAATGTTGGATTGTCGGGACAACAAAGGGAGAGTCTTGCATGCAGAAGACGATTTACGCGCAGATGCTACAACAAAATCCAAGTAAGTCTGATCCCTGCTGCATTCTTCCTAGTATGTATTCGGACGGTTGGACAGATTTCAAAATATTTCTGACTGTACTTCCAGGCGTCGGGAGCCCCGGTTCCGGCCGGTTGGACCATTATAGGGAAAATATGGAGAGATCAAAGCTAGTAATTCCACACGCCCGGAACCCATGCACCCCACGGCCGGACCTGTGTACTCGTGGGTTTACACAATATTCTTTCAACTGTATCGTGTTTTTTATGATGTTTGCAGGTGAAGAGCCAGCGATGAGAACGGACAAAGAAGTGAGCGAGTTGCAGCACCTGCACGACGGGATGATCGAAGCGGGTATGCATCCGGAAGTCATTAAGGACAAAATGGCACGGAGTGGGATCAAAGGATCGAGTGCTTTTACCAAGATTGTGAAGTTTAATTTGCCACGCGACTTGCTCTTCGACGTCATGCACATCTTGTCCAACAACTCCTGCCGGATTATGTCAGCGATTCTCGGTGATGACTGGAATTCAAAGTGCCGAAACTTTGCGAGGGCCTATCAGATGCACAGGCCGTGGCTTATTCCTATACCAAGGAGGAATGAAAATGACAACCGGAGCCCAGCAGAACGGCTGAGATGTGAGTACACCACCTGTCCAATATAATGATGGTCCAAACCCCTGATAGACGGTGGTGTAAGGGTTCCAAACGCCCGGAATGCTATTTCCTGAATGAATGTAGATGGTCCACACCCCTGTCACACGTTGGATAACGGGTTCCAAACGCCCGGAATGCTATTTTCTGAACGAATGTAGATAATCCACACCCCTGTCACACGTTGGAGGGTGGGTTCCGAACGCCCGGAACGTTTCTTCATGAATGAATTAAGATTGTATAGGTTTCGTATTGAACCAGGATAGGTTGTGTGCGTGTGTGTGGGAGCGATCTCTTGTAGTGAAACCCTCTCCGTGGTCCCCTTCTAAGGAGGCCTTGAAGGAGATTATCCCATGGGTAAGAGGGCTCAAGTTTACCCGAGATTCGGGGCCGATTGGGAGGAAGTTTCTGCAAATCAAGGCAGGAACGCAAACTACGCCACGCAAGTTGAAAGCACATCATGGCGTAGTTGCTATCACAAGTGGACTCATGTCGATTGTCAGCGCGTGGATGAACAGTGATGGCCATGTGCTACAACCGGAATTCGCTTCCTACGTTGGGAAATATACGACGGTGGTCCGCGAGATTGTGAGCAGAACCATTGATATCGATGTGAGTATAAACACTGCTTACCCCACGTTCCGGGCGCTTGGAACCGTTTGGAGGCCATAGTCCGGACGTTCGGACCTGCTTCATGTTTGTTGCTCATGTTCATATGCTTCGGATTTGAATCACAATTCCGGGCGGCCGGACCAACATTGGATCAATGTTCCGGTAGCACGGAACCTATCCATTCAGGCTATACTGATTTATTCCGTTTTGGGCGGGCGGTTCAGCATCATAAAACTGGCATGGACGCCTTGAAGACAAGGGTATTGGAAGTCCGTGACATCATGGAAGCTGAGCTCTCGCCTGAGCTTTTCGTCATTGCAACGCACCAGCTCGTTCATATTCCGGATCAGATGCGTGACGAAGGACCAGTTCCCGATCTTTGGATGTTCGCTCCAGAGAGCTTCTTCGGCGATCTGAGACGGATCATCAGGACTCGCTCGCACCCTGTCGCCAGCATGATGAAAGGGGTGGAGTTGAAACGCATGGTAAGTCTGGTACGCGGCTTATACCAGTTGCTACAGGCGAATGGTTCGCCACCAACCATTAGCCAACCACGTAGCGAGAACACCGTGTCCCTGATGTTGGCGACCGGCAACGAGAGGAAGGGCAAACTTGTCTACTCGACACCAGGTACTGTCCAGACTTAAGTGCATATCGTCCAATTTCGGTCCAAGTGTCTGGAAACGTATCATTGAGCAGGGTCCAACCGGTTGGAACTTGCTTGGACCTTTCATTAGACAAAGCCCAAGCCAATAGGGCTCGTTCCATCCACACCCTTCCGGGCGCCCGGAACCTAGGTTCCGGATTAATTCCGGGCGTTTGGAATTAGATCGTCAAAAGCACGCATTGTTTAACAAATTTCCGTTTTGCGGTGCGTAGATGATAAGAAGGAGATACAAGCTTGGCTGGCTACAAACGTGGAGTGGTACGGGACCATTGTCAGAGAATTTAATCGTGCTGAAGACCATTACACGAGGTATGCATGTTTGCTTGACCGAAGCTTTTTTTTACTAATCATTCACGTACGCAGTTTAGTGGTGTTCCCCTCGCCCGGAACTAACGTCCAAGCGCCCGGAACGTCGCCTCCGGGCATTTGGACCATGCAGGAACATTAGACAAAACCGACGTCGCTTGGCGGCTCGTCGCGGCAGGGGCAGTGGCCCAGGTCAAAACTTGATGACGAGGCCGATACTTCATCAACCTGAAACCTGGCGCAAGAGCCCCGTCACATGGGGAAGTCATTCCGTTTACGGAGATGGAAATGAGTTACGCCTTGGCACCACCGAGAATGTGGACAGAGTATGCTTACGTCAAAGTTCGCAATTTTAATTACAGATCGCTGGAAAGGGACATGAACAAGGCTACTTGTCATCGATATTTCAAGTCTGTCTTTAAAGTCTGGAATGTACAGAAGCAGCAAGAAGACGACCAGGACAGGTGAGACATGCCAACTATACATGTTCCAATCGTCTGTATGAGAGTGGAGTGTAGGTTCCGGCCGTTTGGACCATGGTCAAGCTACGTTTCATTAAATCTGTTTAAATATTCAAAAGTTCGATACGTTCCGGGCGTCCGGTGCCATGCTGCCACACGGTTCCGGACGCCCGGACCAATGCGTCCTTGTAGATCTCGATTAGCAGGTGTTCATGATTCTTTCACTTCTGATGGCAGGTATGGCGAAATTCTGAAGGTCGTCAAGCTTGTCGTGCACACTGACACATATATTCTTGTGAAGTGTAGATGGTTTCCCCTCGAAGCTGCTCTTGCCGATGCGGTCACGCAAAACATCTACCTGCGCACCGATATGCCATGGGAAACCAAAGATGCATTCATCGAAGCGAAGGACATCAACAATCAAGTGGTCGTGGCGCCCATTCCATGGAAGCCTTTGCGGCTTGCACGGTATACCGGTAACAAGGTTCCATTAAATATTCGACATCGGACAGACGTGCTTGCCGTCGTGCTTGACCGCCACGTCGATTTTGTCGGCGACATCGGCGATAGTAGTTCTGATGACGAAGATTAGTTAACTTATTGCCTCGCTCGAGGCGGTAGTGTATCGGTCTCGTTGAGCTCCACGTGCTGCCAAGTCAGAACCTACCAGTTGTAATACTGTAATATATAACATGCATTGTACAGATAATACTAACTTACCTGGAGTTCCAAAGGGGTTCCGAAGGCTTGGATGCGCCTTGGAATCCATCAAACACAAGTTCCGAAGCGGTTCCAAACCATTGGACTAAGCCTGGACCCCATAAGATATCACTTCCATAATCGTTCCAAAGGCTTGGACGGTCTTGAACTGCACGTAGCAAGAATGATCGGTCCAGAGAATTATCGTTCTATATGTCAAGCACTTGCTCATAGCGTTCCACTCTCAGATCGGGAAGTTCCAAGGGCTTGGAATTTCGGAACACGCTCCCGTGTTGCCCAGAGACTGGGCCTATGGGGTTCCAAGGGCTTGGAATCTTTTGAAACCCACGCTCGTGCTGCGCAGAGACCGGTCCTATGGGGTTCCAAGCCGTGGAGCCTCCGGGCTCGAGCTTCATTCCTCGTACTAACAAGGTCCAAGGGCTTGGAATCTTTTGAAACCCACGCCCGTGCTGCGCAGAGACCGATCCTATGGGGTTCCAAGCCGTTGAGCCTCCGGGTTTGAGCTTCATTCCTCGTACTAACAAGGTCCAAGGGCTTGGAATCTTTTGAAACCCTCGCACGTGCTGCGCTGAGACCGGTCCAATGGGGTTCCAAGCCGTTGAGCCTCCGGGTTCGAGCTTCATTACTCGTACTAGCAAGTTCCAAAGGCTTGGAATCTTTTGAAACCACGCCCGTGCTGCGCGGAGACCGGTCCAATGGGGTTCCAAGCCGTTGAACCTCCGATTTCAGACTGCCGACCTCAGACTGGAAAGTTCCAAAGGCTTGGAATTGTCTAAAATGAATTCCAAACCGTTGGAACCGCCTTGGACCGACGACTTCGGTCATACGTAATCCGAGGACATAGGTCCAACGGCTTGGAATCGACCAGGACCCATTGGACTAACAAATTTTGGTCCAGCCCCTTGGAACCCCGTAGGACCGTCGGCTTGGAACCCCATAGGACTCCTAGGGAAAAACCCAAAGCTTCACCTTGTAATTCCCGGCGGTTTCCAAAGGCTTGGAATTTTACCAAATATTTTCAGGACGGTTCCGGGCGCCCGGAATGGTGCCGTCCAAGCCTTTGGAATAATCCCTATTTTGTAGGGTAAGGTGAAGAAAAGAAGCTAGCAACTCATTGTACCTTGGGCATGTGGTCGTGTTGCGCACCTCATGGTCCAGTGCCGCGGCCATGTTTGGTTGGGCGACGGTGTGACTGCTTTGAACACCAGGAGCACCACCCGTGACACCTCCAGGTGCCTGCGCTTGATTGGCATCCACAAGAGGTTGGAGGTGCCGCTTAGGGAATATGCCACTAAACACAAGTGGCGGTAGTTACTGGAGGTGACACTGGCCGGAGGTGCCATGCACGGAAGGAGGTGACAATTAGGATGTAAGGCGAAGAAAAGAAGCTAGCAAGCAACTCATTGTACCTTGGGCATGTGGTTGTGCCGCGCACCTCATGGTCCACTGCCGCGGCTATGTTTGGTTGGGTGAGGATGTGACTGCTTTGAACACCAGGATCACCACCCGTGACACCTCCAGGTGCCTGCGCCCGATTGGCATCCACAGGAGGTTGGAGGTGATGATCGGTGGAGGTGCCGCTTAGGGAATATGCCACTAAACACAGGTGGCAATAGTTACTGGAGGTGACATTGGCCGGAGGTAGCATGCACGGAAGGAGGTGACGATTAGGATGTAAGGCGAAGAAAAGGTGCTAGCAACTCATTGTACCTTGCGCATGTGGTCGTGCAGCGCACCTCATGGTCCGTTGTCGCGGCCATGATTGGTAGGGCGACGGTGTGACTGCTTTGCACACCAGGATCACCACCCGTGACACCTCCAGGTGCCTGCGCCTGATTGGCATCCACAGGATGCCGGAGGTGACGATCAGTGGCGGAGGTTCCGCTTAGGGAATATGCCACTAAACACAGGTGGCAGTAGTTACAGGAGGTGACACCGGCCGGAGGTGGCATGCACGGAAGGAGGTTACCGTTTTGAGTTTCTTCTTTTGAATGTATAGAGTTGCGGCAGCCTGGACCTTAGCCTTCCGTTTTTTTACTCCAGGGCGCTCAAAATCGATGATCGGTGCCACGAAGGTCTCGCCATTGTCTTCGCACGGCACCTAACGCATGCCATAAGGACACTTTTTCAATATTTGAGCCAATGTTAGAGAGCATATGCAATAACATTGTTACATGTACTTTGATAATAGTGGCATGGGATGATTCTTGGTAACGAAGTGCATACCACATGCATACATGTGTGTAAGGGGAAGCAAGTCATCCATGCATTTCTTTAGAAAGGCTCACTTCAGTTGGTTGGGATGGACACATGCATGATGAAGCCATCCCAGCGATGCATGGCGAGCTAACCTCGGAGGAGCCAGTCGCCGCCCCCAACCCGTCTTATGCGTTCGTGGTCGGCGACAAAGCCTCAGGTGCGTTGAATATGCCACCGCCAACCCCGAGGGCCCTCTCTCCGGAAGCAGCCATGTCCCCCGAGGGCCCTCCCGGCTCATGCAGACATGTTCCCCGAGGGCCCTCCCGGCTCATGCAGCCATGTCCCTCGAGGGCCCTCCTTGCTCATGCAAACATGTCCCCCGAGGGCCCTATGTCCCCCGAGGGCCCTCCCCGCTGACGCAACCATGTCCCCCGAGGGCCCTCCCTGCTGACGCGGTTATGTCCCCGGAGGGCCCTCCTTGTTGATGCAGCCATGTCCCCCGAGGGCCCTCCCGGCTCATGCAGACATGTCCCCCGAGGGCCCTCCCTGCAGACGCAGACATGTCCCCATAGGGCCCTCCTTGCTCATGCAACCATGTCACTCGAGGGCCCTCCGTGTTGATGCAGCCATGGCCCCCTAGGGCCCTCCGTGTTGATGCAGCCATGTCCCCCGAGGGCCCTCCTTCCTCATGCCGACATGTCCCCCGAGGGCCCTCCCCGCTGACGCAGCCATGTCCCCCGAGCGCCCTCCCTGCTGACGCAGACATGTCCCCCGAGGGCCCTCTCTGCTCATGCAACCATGTCCCCCGAGGGCCCTCACGAGCCCCCGAGGGCCCTCCGGCTGTTGATGCGACCATGTCCTCCAAGGCCCTCCTTGCTTATGCAGACATTTCCCAGGGCCTCCCTTGACTAAACCATGTCCCCCGAGGGCCCTCCCTGCTCATGCAGACATTTCCCCCGAGGGCCCTCCCTGCTGACGCAACCATGTCCCCCGAGGGCCCTCCCTGCTGCAACCATGGCCCCCGAGAGGGCCCTCCGTTGATGCAGCCATGTCCTCCGAGGGCCCTCTGCTGACGCAGCCATGGCCCCCTAGGGCCCTCCCTGTTGATGCAGCCATGTCCTCCGAGGGCCCTCCTTGCTCATGCAGACATTTCCCCCGAGGGCCCTCCCTGCTGACGCAACCATGTCCCCCGAGGACCCTCCCTGCTCATGCAGTCATGTCCCCCGAGGGCCCTCCTTGCTGACGCAGCCATGTCCCCCGAGGGCCCTCCCTGCTGACGCAACCATGTCTCCCGAGGGCCCTCCCTGCTCATGCAGAAATTTCCCCCGAGGGCCCTCGGTCTGTATTGAGGTGTGCAGGTGCCATATCTCAAGTCCAACGCCAAGCGGCGAACATTGTACAAACTGCAGTGCTACGAGCACGTGGGGGAATTGTTGTTCCGACGAAAACTCGAGATCGGAGCGGCCGCCCTGTACAATGTGCAAACAAAAGGGTGCCAGCATTTGTTCTGGATAAGTGCCGTGAACTTCGTGAAGCGTACTTTTGTAAGCCCTCTAACACGTCCGAGTTTGAGCCACAATGGGCAGCTGGCAGCTCGCTTTGGCATCCTATTACATCGTTGACACGTGATGACCACTCACTCCGCGATCTTGATCCATGGGAGGCTGGGTTGGAGGGGTCCCGTATATGTTTGTTATCATGGACGCACCAACGCCGAAGCGAACTACAGGGGAAAGGGGTGCCATGTGCGAATCCCGAATGCCATGGATCTGAGACGAGCATAACAAATGATATATCGAAACGTCCGTCTATGAAAGACCTATGTGTGCACCAGTTTTCAACCCGGAAGGATAAGTATGTCAGATCTTTTTTTTTGGGGGTGCCTTGTCTCTCTAAAACTATGTCACGTTCCAAATATTGTTGACATTTTTGAAATATCGCGCCTATAATAACAAACGATATATCAGAACGTTCGTCTATGAAAGACCTATTTGTGCACCAGTTTTCAATACGAAATGATAAGTATTTCGGATTTTTGGGGGAAACGCCTTGTCTTCGCTAAAACTATGTCACGTTGCAAATATTGTTGGCATTTTCGATATATCGCGCCTGTGATAACAAATGATATATCAAAACCTTCGTCTATGAAAGACCTGTTTTGTCAACCGGTTTTCAATCCGAAAGGATATGTATTTCGGATTTTGGGGGAAATGCCTTGTCTCTGCTAAAACTATGTCACGCTACAAATGTTGTTGACATTTTCGATATATCGCGCTTGTGATAACAAATGATATATCAAAACCTTCGTCTATGAAAGACCTATTTTTGCACAAGTTTTCAATCCTAAAGGATAAGTATTTCAGATTTTGGGGGAAATGCCTTGTCTCCGCTAAAACTATGTCACGCTACAAATATTGTTGGCCATTTCGTTATATTGCGCTTATGATAACAAATAATAAATCAAAACGTTCGTCTATGAAAGACCTATTTGTGCACCAGTTTTCAATATGTCCGAAAGTATAAGGATAAGGATTTTTGGGGAAATGCCTTGTCTCTGCTAAAACTATGTCACGCTACAAATATTGTTGGCATTTTCGATATATCGCGCCTTTGATGTCAAGTCGATGCAAACCTACAACATATGTAATTGCGATGCGAAAATACCGGATGACGGATCGACGCCCCATCCCACCCCCCTTATCCCCTCTTTCTCTCCCCTTTCTCCCCCTTTTCTCCCCTTTTTCCTCCTTTTTCCTCCCGTTTTTCTCCCCTTCTCCCCTTTTTTCTCCCCTTTTTTTTCTCCCCCTTTCGTTTTTCCTTTTCTCCCCCTTTTCTCTCCCCCCCACCCCCACCCCCCATCTCCCCTTTTCTCCCCCTTTCTCCCCCTCCCCTTTGCCCCCTCCCCCGCCCCGCCCCTTTCTCCCCTTTTATTCCCCCTTCTCCCCTTCTCCCTTTTCTCCCCCTTTCTCCCCCCCTTTCTCGCCCTTCTTTTTCCCCCCCCCCTTTCCCCCCTTTTTTCCCCCTACTCCCCTTTTTCTCCTTTTCTCCTCTTTTTCTCCCTTTTCTCCCCCTTTTCTCCTTTTTCTCCCCCTTTCCCCCCCTTCCCCTTTCTACATCCGGTCTAGCATGTATCTAGACTAGAATTGTATAATGACTCGGTGCAAGCACTATAGCCTCTGCCACCGATGATCATTGAAAAAGGGCAACCATTCTTGATATTTCATACATATCATCTGATTGGATCATTAACTCCCATGCAGTTATCTCACGCTTAAACGACATTTAAATCGATCGATTTACCCCCCCCACAAACGCCAATTCGGACCCCTTAGACACCCCCTATCAAGGCACTCGATAGCTCAAAATGTGCCTAACGATGCCAAACAGAACTTGGTTGCAAGCACGAACACATATGTCTTCATATGCACCTTAACAAGCAACGGTCTAGCCGACCATGCCGTAGAAATTCCAAATGCCATAACAGCATAGGAGTTAAAGGTGTCAAGAGTACTCAATGCAATATGCAGGCTACAGCCTGAGTACACCACCTAGATAGGTCAAAGCCACCGAGCTGACCAATGCAGCATAAATGCTAGCTGCCTTTGAAGGCTACATAATAAAGTCTATTGCCCTTATGTCTTGAAATGTATCCGTGTATTGGCATCTCTTTGAGGCAGTCATGCCTGCTGAATAAGCCATACCGGTCATCTTGTCTTCATTGATCATTACATATCTGATCATACCGCCATTGCACAAAGCCTATTCAGCGAGATTATTATATCACAAGGCATTTCAGTGGTGCACATCAAAAAAATACAGTGCAACAGAGATTATCAGCTCTTCATCAGACCTTTTAACAACACTGGTAACGACACGAACTCGGGTACGAGCTGGTGAAGAAGTACGAAGGTGAAGATGCCGGTCTCCATGGTGCTGGTAGAAAAAATCCTGCAAAATCGCACTCGCACGGCTTCCTAATAGGAAAATGCATATACCTCGAATACCGAAACCACATCTTACCGAAAACAAGACCATCCCTATAAACTAGCATCAACGCCCCCTACGATGTGGCAGGGCATGTGCCATGCCACACAAACCGTCGTGCCACACAAATTAGTCACCATACCTTACAGTATGGTTAGTATACCATGGAAAGCCTTCACAACTTGTCATCATCCTAAAATACAAAAATCTATTCCTAGACTACCGAAACCACACCTTTCCGAAAATATGGAACCTCCCCACAAACTTGCTTAGTACTGCCTCTTCCGTGCCATGCCACACAAACCGTCGTGCCACAAAAATTAGTCACCCGTACCTTATGGTTGGTATGCCATGGAAAGCCTCCACAACTTCTCATCATACTAAAAGACAAACATCAATCGCTAGAATACCGAAACCACATCTTTCCAAAAATATAGAACCTCCCCACAAACTTGCATTAGTACTTCCTCTTCCGTGCCATGCCACACAAAACATCGTGCCGCACTTTTGGAATACTCATATCGGGGCGATTATGATGGAAAGTTTCGCACCTTGAATATACAATATGCGCGTGAGTCTAATCGTGTAGCTCCTCGAGGATAGTCGCCAGTCTGCAAAATCCCGTTACATTTTTACTATCCATTTCCACAACGACCACGAAAAACAAGAAAGGTGAAACCCTTTAAAACGCCTTAAAGATAACGCGTTGTGAAACATAGCATATATCGAAGACCTTAGTTAACGAAGACCTTAGATCGCGAAGTACTCGAAAGCGTTATCCGATCGACGTAAACGACAGTAGTGTGATGGATATCACCTCTTAGTCTGCCATCAGGCGACAAGAATCCCAAGAAACCGCCATTAACACAAATCCGGAGGAAACCAAATCCCTACGAAATCGAAGGTGACATACTACTATGCCACAATCCTAAGATGTCCGCGCGACGAGAGTAAGAAGAAACACTATCTCATCGATGATATCTGTGATATTCTCTATCTTCAGTGAAAAGTCGCTCGCTCCCAATCAACATTCCATAGCATAACAATGTTGTGAAAAGCATTATTCCAAAAAAGTCTCACGAGAGAGGCAATAATAGCTCTGCGCAAAACCCACGACATCTTGATCTCCGCGACATGCAGTGTTAGGCGCACCTTCAAACACCACAGGATCTGCTTCCACCTTTTTGCGCGTAAAATGTGTCGCTCGCTCGTAAGAGGTTGTGATATCAATAGATTACTATTGCGGCTATTGCTTGCAACTCCTTTCGCTTCCTGCCGCCGAAACTTTGTATTCGGCTGCTGCAACTTCAGCCCCGCGCTGGAGAGATTCGCACTCGATTGATAGAGACTTGCAAATTTGCTTTTTATTTTAAATTTGTTTTTCATGAGATATGCAGCATAATTCGAATGCCTTCACAGTGCAAAACCGATCGACTGTCCGAGTGCGTCCTCCATAATGACGTGGAACTGACGTCAGCGTTGTTCCTGTCCTCCGCGGTCTTCGAACCTGTCCTCGGAGCTCGGTGCCATGACATGTCAACCGTTTGAACATATCAGTATGAGAATCACTCGAGTTCAAACTGCACCGATCGACTGTTATAAAGCTGTCGTGTGGTGCAAGGAGAAACATGAGTGAAGAAGTTGCAGTCCTGGAACCTTGAAATGCTATTCATACGTTACTGCTAATCGCGTTTACTTCGTCCCATCGTATTCGCTTTTGGCAACGAGCAGCAGGCAACGAGCTTCACAGCAGGTCTAGAGATATGGAAACTCCTGCAGCTGCGGTCCAGTCGACATCTTCCGGCGAGGCCCCACAGGCGCCTCCCGGCAACTCGCGTGAAGCTGAGCAAAACGGGCGTGTCATACTGGAGGCCCACCCTCCTACGAACAACCAAGACGCAACGAGGGCGCCCTCAAAAGACGTCGTGGAGCAGGCTGTGAGCGTCCTGCATGCAACTTCTTGCCTCGACCTGTTGCTAAGTCTGGTCATTTTTCCCTCTTCCCACCTGGGCGATCACGTGACTGCCATAGTTACCATGTTTATCTTCGTCGGGGTCCGGCGGTAGATTATCATCTTATAACTACCCCCTTTTTGTGCATTTTCCTCGGTCTTTTCAGGACATGTGAGTTGGTCTTCAAACATAGTAGTTTCCGAGCCGGCTGGTTGATAATCGCTGCAGTTGACACTGACTAGGACGATCTGCGCCCGCAGAGGGCGAATTTACCAGGGAGCAATTTTAATATCGCTCGGCCGCCACCGTCCGTCGGCGTAGATACGTTCGACAAGAATGAGCCGACAACGCCGCCCACCCCTACCGAGCAGATCAGGTCATCGCGCGGATCATTTGATGTAAGCGACCGCCCTAGCATCAAGTCGATTCGACAGCAACGCTTACTTTACCTGTCTTGCTCCTGTTCGATAGATTTTTGCCTATCTCTCAGGGTTTCGAATCTCTCGGGTGCTGGCCCAAATGTTTTCATAACATGCTTCCACATTCTTGCTCGTGTGACGTCTCCAATCTCCTTTAACTTGCATCGAGGTCCTGGCTGGCACGCAACTCGTTGCCATCCACTTAACGGCGCATACCCTTCCAGTCGCTGCCTTGCAGCAGAGGCTGCCCCCACCGTCTCCTCACGCACTTACTTTTTGTCACCTATCCTCCGCGCTCTACGAACGTTCGCGTGCGCGTGTGCGCGCTCTGCATTAATAGCAGATATTTTGCACGTGAAAAAGAGACAGGTCGACACCAGCAGGTGGGGCGACCGTCGCGACTGTGGGGACGGATGGTGCCGCAGGAGCCGAACGATTGGGCTCCGCGGAGCCCGATCAAGCGCTCAGCGAGGACGAAGCTCACCGAGCGGGAGCTGCGTTTCGAGCTGTTCCACAGCGGGCGAAGTACGGAGGAGCGCGTGAGCGCTACGGCGATGCGTTCGATGCGCGCCGCGGACCAAGGGCTGACAGGTGTGCAGGACCGGTACGGCGTGACCGACCAACAAGCCTCGACGGCGGAGGACCCAAACCTTTCGGGCACCACAAGGAGTGAGGAAGAGGAGGAGAAGGGCGAGGCGGCCAAGCTTGGCACGGTGGCGGGGGTGTTCCTGCCCTGTCTGCAAAATATACTGGGTATCATCCTGTTTATCCGCCTGTCCTGGATCGTCGGACAGGCTGGCATTGGCCTTTCTGTCGGTATCGTCACCATGTGTTGCTGCTCGACCTTCCTCACCGGGCTCTCTCTCAGGTGCCCCCTCCGCGTGCATCTCCTCGACAGGCACTTTGATATGCCTGCTGACAGCCCTGCGGATCCCTGCCCTAGTCGCAATGTAGCGAGTGCAGCACCAGAATACCGTATGGTGAAGCATTCTCCGTGCTTCCTGCGATCGAACCGGGAAGGAGCCGTTGGCCGTACTTGCGGAATTGTGTTGTGTGGCAAGTCAGTAAGTGCAGCCGCATAGCTGTCCAGGAGCGCCGCGGCTTCCTTATTCTAAAGAGCACTCTTTTTCTTTCGATACCGCTTTTGCGTTCGTTTCGAATCTCCGCTGTCCATTCATGAGCACTCGGCGGGCGGATGCAAGTTTCCGTCGAAATCAGCAGGAGGGGAGAGGCTGTCCCGCATTTCCGAAGTCCCTCACGTCTTTTGCCTTCCACCCTGGGGCCTTCCCTGTACTCTGTTCGGTGGGTGCAGCGCGATCGCCACGAACGGGCAGATGAAGGGCGGCGGGCCGTACTTCCTGATCGGGCGTGCCCTCGGCCCCGAGGTTGGCGTGAGCATCGGCCTCTGCTTTTACCTCGCGACGACCACAGCGGCGTCGATGTACATCCTGGGTGCCGTAGAGACAATCTACAGCGTGCTGCCGCAGCTGATGATCTACGGCAAGGAGAGCTCCGCCGCCCTGGACATCCGCGACATGCAGGTGACACGCGCTTCATGTGGCGCCACCTCCCTCAGGGGTTGGAGGTTGGTTTTTGCGGGGGCTGCACGCTTGCCTAGTGCTCCCAACTCGAGGAAGTGAGTCGTTTTGTGGGTACCCGGCCTTGCCGGAGGCCGCCAGAAGACGGTGCCGGCTCGTGCACCGTAAAGTGGCCTGAGAGCTGGGCGGGGCACCTGGCGGGCCGTGGGGAGGACACAGATTCTGGGAACGATCATCCTCAGCCTTCTGGCAGCAATGGTGCTCGGAGGGGTTAAGCACATCTCCAGAGTAGCACCTTTCTTCCTCGTGCCGGTGCTGCTTTCCGTGCTGTTCATCCAGATCGGAATCTACCTGGCGCCCTCTGACAGCGCCCCATCAGGAATCACCGGCCTCAAGTATTCCACCGTGCGGGACAACTTCGAACCGGAGTTCACGAACACGGATGCGCAAGGCAACCCAACCGCAGACGGCGAAATGGAATGGAGCTTCCAGGCAAGCCCTTCCGCTCCCTCACAGCACCTCACCTGGCTCCCTCACGCCTCACCACCTGCACTCACAGCTTATTGTCTTCCCTTAACCTTCATTATCCTCACTCGGGCCTTGCCTCCTCCCTTTGAGCGTCACCATCCTCCTCCAAGCTTCAACTCCCCACCTCATCGTCGTCTTTCTCGGGCCTCACCCCCCTTCCACAGGCTTCACCCCCCTTCCTCAGGCCTCATCCCCCTTCCTCAGTCCTCACCCCCTTCCTCAGGCCTCATCCCCCTTCCTGGAGCCTCACCCCTTCCTGGACCCTCACCCCCTTCCTGGAGCCGCATCATCCTCACTCGACTCATGGCTCCCCCTATTGGCCGGAACCATCTTCACGCCTGCCTCACCTCTCACTTCAAGCAATATTATCCTCACTTTGGCTTAACCTCCTCCCTTAAGCCACACACACCGTCCTCACTTGAGCCAGGCTTCCCTCCCTATATCTGCACCCTTGCCTCCTACCCTTACGCCTCCCATATTCACTTTAGGCGCATCCCCCCCCCCTTGGTTTTGAATGGGCGCCCGAGGGCCTCATGTACAAAAAAGGGGTGTTTAACGAAGTGCTGCCACGCCGTCATTTTCTTGACCCCTTTAAACAGTCGCTTCCTCTGCCGCGGACTCCCCTCTCCGTGGTTTGAGATCCGTCAGCAAAGGAGGTCCAAACCCATTCACACACTTAATACGTCGAAATGAGCAGGAAATAGTCCCGAAGCCCCCAACATCAAAAACACGAAATCTCCTTTCCCATGCTCATGGACTGCTCTCCCCCACTTGATCCCCCTGCATCCGACCCCACGTTGACGCAGGACGTGGGACGCCTGCCAGCCAGCTGTCACTTGCCTCATTGAGCGCAGGCGCCCGGTGCCTCAGATGCACTGTGAAGCACCCTGGATGGAGCACTGAGGCTTCGGGCGGCCTGCAGGCGCTGCTGGCCCTCTTCTACCCGTCCGTGACCGGCATCATGGCCGGAAGCAACCGCTCGGCTTCGCTCCGAGACCCGCAATCGTCGATCCCTGTGGGAACCTTGAGCGCCATCGCTGTCACGTCCACTCTGTACATGCTCTCGGTTGTGCTGTATGGCTCTGTGGCCACGCGGTGAGCTCCCTCCGCCGGCGCCGCGCAGAGGAGCGCGAGGGCCGCCTCGCCGGCGCCGCGCAGAGGAGTGCGAGGGCCGCCTCGCGGGGGCCGGCCGGAGCAGCGGTGTTCGGAGCGCGGCGCAGCGGGGACGCGGTAGGGATTGGTCGAGCCCACGGTAGCGCGCGGCGGATCTCACGGGGCTGCTGGGGCGGGGGTGGCCCAGGGATTACTTGCTCACGGAGAGGCTGATGAGCGCGAAGGTCTCATGGCCAGCAGAGGAGGTGGTGTCCCTGGGAATCACCCTCTCCACGCTCGGCGCCGGCCTGCAGAGCATGGTTGGCGCCCCGCGCCTCGTGGCGGCCATTGCCAACGACGGCATTCTGCCCTTCCTGGAGCCTCTCCGGGTGGCCGAAGGCCAGGAGCCGACCAAGGCCCTCTTCGTCACTGCCACCATCACCCTCTGTGGGGTCCTTGTCGGTGCGCTCTGCTATTCTCCCACATCAACCCATATGTCGGTATTCTCCCGGATGACGCCCCTGTCGGTATTCTCCCGGATGACGCCTTTGTCGGTATTCTCCCGGATGATGCCTTTGTCGGTATTCTCCCGGATGACGCCCCTGTCAGTATTCTCCCGGATGACGCCCCTGTCGATATTCTCCCGGATGACGCCTTTGTCGGTATTCTCCCGGATGACGCCCCTGTCGGTATTCTCCACAGTCAACTGTGCGCCTGCGCTGATACGGGCTCATGTCTGCCGCCACTTGCAGTCATGAGCCCGCCACTTGCATGAGCCCGCCACTTGCTGTCGTGTGTGCACACGAATTCAGTGGCATCGTGCTGCTGTACTCAGGTTATGACTGAAGGGATCTGCCAGTGACCAGCTTGGGTGATGACTGAAGGGATCTGCCAGTGACCAGCTTGGGTGATGACTGAAGGGATCTGCAAAAGCCAGAGTGCTCCTGCATTGCCAACGCCCAACCCTCACGCGCCTTCCAGGATTTAAGCGCCTTCCAGGATGTAAGCGCCTTCCAGGATGTAAGCGCCTGTTCTCCAGTTCCAGGTACAGGAGGATCTTCGACCACCGGTCCTGGACTGTAGCGCCCGCGCGCACCTCCGAGGGCTGCGGGGCTTGGGGGGCTCCGCGCCGTGCGACAGGCAACCTGGACTTGATCACACCCATCATTACCATGTTCTTCCTGCTGTGTTACATGGGGGTCAATCTCTCCTGCCTCATGCTCTCCCTAATCAACGCGCCTAGCTGGCGCCCTCGCTGGCGGTACTACCATTGGACGCTGTCGTTACTCGGTGCCGCCCTGAGACCCCGCACCCCTCGTCCTCGTCGTGGCATGGGTGGCGATGGCAGTAGGGCATCGCCATGGCTGATGTTAGGTGCAGTCACAGGGGCACGCATGGCTGATGGTAGGTGCAGTCGCAGGGGCACGCATGGCTGATGGTAGGTGCAGTCACAGGGGCACGCATGGCCGATGGTAGGTGCAGTCACAGGGCATGGCTGACAGTCACAGGGGCACTCATGGCTGATGTTAGGTGCAGTCAGGGGGCACGCATGGCTGATGTTAGGTGCAGTCACAGGGCACGCATGGCTGATGGTAGGTGCAGTCACAGGGGGCACGCATGGCCGATGTGTTAGGTGAAGTCACAGGGGCGCGCATGGCTGATGGTAGGTGCAGTCACAGGGGCACGCATGGCCGATGGTAGGTGCAGTCACAGGGGCACGCATGGTGGCAGGCCTTCCATGTCGAGGCCAGTACACTCCGCCCAGGCTCTCTTTTAAAGCCCGAGCCTAGCACTATCCTCGTTAGCGCCCCCATCGCCACATATCCATTCCATCCCCACATCTCAAGTCCATCGCCACGTCTCAAATCCATCGCCACATCTCCAATCCATCGCCACATCTCCAATCCATCCCCACATCTCCAATCCATCCCCACATCTCCAATCCATCCCCACATCTCCAATCCATCCCCACATCTCCAATCCATCTCCACACCTCCAATCCATCCCCACATCCACCACTCGTCCACTTTACAAGAGCTGGAGGATCTTACCTCGCGATTCCTCGCTGCCGCCGCCGCCCGTGATACATGTTGCCACGGCCTCTTCGAGGCTCGCCTCTGTGGTCAGCTTGGTCAGGGCGGTGTCGGTGTTCGCCTGCGCAGAGCGGCGGGCACTGAGGGGGCATACACATTTCATATGAACACCAGCTCATATTCCGGAAGACCCATTTCCTCTCCTGCCCCCCTTTGCTTACCTTCCAGTCCTATCGCTTTACTCATTTGGACGGGGGAAGGGGGCGATGGCGATGCGGACAGGGCTGCTGCTTTGCCTGACGATCATGTTCCTCATCTCCTGGATCTTCAGCATCATAGCACTTTCTCTCGCCTTCCTCATGTACCACTACGTGTCGGAGCATGGCAACTCCGACAACTGGGGGGACGGCATCAAGACCCTGCGCCTCAATCTGGCCATCAAGACTCTGCAGGGCCTCGATCACAACGTTCACCCAAAGAATTGGTGCCTCCTCTGTGCACGCCAGCGGCCCACCACTGTCAGGGTCGTCTCATCGTGCTCGATGCAGAGCACGGTAGGTGCGAGGAGACTGGTTGATTTGTGCGATGAGCATGAAAGCATACAATATGAGGATACTCCGAATGCGAATGCGAAAACTTGCCAAGCGGACGCGTGCAAGCGCCCACGTCGCCCAATGATCCCGCAGGAGCGCAACAAATACTCGAAGCCATTGCTACAAAATGCTGGCATATTGTTAGATTAGGCAGAATCCCCTTCACTGCGCATTTGCACTAGCGCCGAGATGGGATGATGATCTAAAATTGGAGCGCGGGAAGATGATATAAAATTAGAGTGCGGGGAGATGATCTTAAATTGGATCGCGGTAAGATGATCTAGAATCGGAATGCGGGAAGACGACCTGAAATGGGAGCGCGGGAAGATGATCTTAAATTGGATCGTAAGTAAATGATTTAAAATTGGA
>LGRX02012560.1:0-31836 GCA_001247695.2 Cymbomonas tetramitiformis
GAATGGTTGATGGTATGACGTCTATGCAACGTGCTGCATACGACAAGATAAGTAGTCATTTAACTGGAGAGAATCCTAATCAATTGCGAATCTTTGTGTCAGGGGAAGGCGGTACTGGTAAGAGTCATTTAATCAAGGCTGTTCGTGAGAAGGCACAATTAGTTTTTGGTAAAGCAAGAGGTATACACGGCAACACCGTAGTCATGGCGCCTACAGGTAACGCCGCCTTCAATATATCTGGGTACACCTGGCAGAGCGCACTTATAAAAGCACCACAAGATGGCGATATTACCACTAGTATATCACAAAATAAGGCAGATGTTCTAGCTAGAAATTTAAAGGATTGCAAGCTAGTGATTATTGATGAAATATCTATGATCAGCTTATCAGACCTATACAATATTCACATTCGACTTTGTGCAGCAAATTCAACCCGTGAAAATTTTGCTGAAGTATGCAAAATTCCTTTTGGTGGAATGCATATCATAATCCTGGGGGACTTATATCAACTTCCAGCAATGGGTACTTCAGTATACCAAACACCAGTAATGAACAATAAAAATCCTAAATACTACAACGCATGTTTGAATGGTAAAAATTTATGGAACTCTATTACAACTTATATTGAGTTAACTGAAAACGTTCGACACCAAGCTAAAATTGGAGAGGAGCTCCCACCACTAGCAAGAATATGCTCAACTGCTAGAAAAGGTTTGCCCACCGTAGACCAATTTGCTGAACTATGGTCCAGGTGTTTGTGCAGTGGAGTGAAAGAAGCCCAACAAAAAGCTCCAGTGGATGCTATGTGGGTAGCAGCTACACATGAAAGGGTTAATGAGATTAATAAGATGTGTTTCGAGAATTTGGTGGAGTCAGGTGCAACGCATTACAGAATCCACGCCCAACATTATACCAGTACAGGAGAGCCCTTATCAGACGAGGTCCACACCAAATTATCTAAAATTACAACATCAGGTACTAAAGCGTTGCCAGAACATAACGATTTGCAGGAACAACACCTTGATTTGGCTATTGGTAGCCGAGTAATGAGCACTATGAACTCTGCAACACAATTAGGCGTATATAATGGTGCTCAAGGCACAGTTATTGGTTTTGGTTTCCAGGGCCAATCTTATGAAAACAATATGCCTACTGTTTCCCAATTTATCGAAGGCAAATTGGAAATCCCAATAGTCTTTGTGCAAATGGATGGTGGAGATGGATGGGGTTATAAAGGCGATTCTGTTAGTCCCACTCTACCGCGTGTTGTACCTTTTGTGGCTGAATCTTGCAAAACTAAACTATGTGGGAAATATACCAGGAAACAATTAAAACTTAGAACAGCTCACTGTATCACAATTCATAAAAGCCAAGGGTTAACGGCTAAAAATGGGCTCGTTCTATGTCCAACCGAAAACGAAAAGCAATGCTTTGCACCGGGGTTGGAATATGTCGCCTTATCTAGAGCTCAAAAGATTGAAGATGTTTACCTCACAAGGCCCCTTGCCAATTTTCATTTTGCAGCAAATCGCCACATTGGCATGCGAACAGCAATCAAAGCTGAGTACAAACGTTTATCTGCATTGACCGGTAAACATTTCGATGTTTTCTTTGACCCAATAATTATTACAGCCTCAACCCCCACCCATCACCCAGCACATGTCCATAGCGAGATAGAGAAACCAAGTACCCCCTCTCAAAAATCTACCAAACAACCCGCTGCACAAACAACATGTCACTCTGGTTTGGCAAACTTGGGGAATACATGTTATTTTAATGCTATCATTCAGTTTCTCACACAATGCCCACATTATTTAGAGTCAGAACCTACTCAATCCCCACAGGCAGCCTTTTCGAAAACGGACCAGTTGTTTTACTACATAAGGAGCTTAACGAATAATATCACCACTGGTACATTAGCTGACCCAAGGATTACCCTTGAATTGGTTAAGCAACTACACCCGAATTACAATAATTCATTACAACATGACGCATCAGAGTTTTTTGTGGATATACTAGAGACATTTAAACACGTGAAATCCGCAAGTACCTTCATGGGTTCTTACAAATATACAGCAATATGCAACAACAAAGCATGTGGGCATCAGACATACCAATTGCAGGATAATCCGGTTATGATTATAAACAACCTTCAGACCTACAAGAAGCGTGAGACTTTAAAATCATGTATCAACCAAGCAATGTCCTCTAAAGCGATCCCAACATGGATATGTTCACAATGCGGACAGAAATCCGATAAAAATGCTTCAATCATGTCATTTCAGATCTTGCCAGAAACTCTCGTAATAGTACTCAGTAAAACAGACAATTCTGGAAATATTTTGCCAACAGAAGTGGACATACAACATGTGCTAACTCCTAAAGATTTAAAATTGCCAACAAATAAAATTGATGCTGCCTATGAACTATGTGCTATAGTAAAACGAATTGGTACCCATGTTACCTCAGGACATTATACCACATGTTTACGCAACACCAATAATACATGGATTCATTGCAATGACGATTCAATTACACCCATATTAAAAAAGGATTTGTGTAAGGATGCATATATGCTTCTTTATAGAAAGAAATCAAACCTGAGCCAAACCCCAAATAACTTTTCATCTCAATCATCTTGTTCAACATTATCGCAAAACATAGACATGACAACCACTTCTACAACAACTCTCGACTCCCAGACTACATCCTCCACTCTGATAAAATGTTCACAACAGCCTGTCAACATACAATATACACCAGTACTTCTCCCACACAATACATCAGTTGTTCATATCCCATGGGAAAACAACTCCTGTTTTATAGACCCATGCTTAGAATGGTTGTATCAGCAGAGTACAAAACATATCTTTCTCACCAACAATAGCACTACAAGCAATGCAATCTATCATGCTTTGTGGGCACGTGCAAATGGAGGTTTACAGCACATTATCACTTCTAGAAACCAATTGCGAGATCATCTTACTTCAATCGATCCGAACAACTGTGTCGGAGCAAATGGAACTTTTGGTAGTGTGTGGAATACTATATACTACATATTTCAACATTCACCAGACACTATTAGAATGTATGCTGAAACCAAGGCAACATGTACTCAGTGCCCCTATTCTAGAAACACGCGCGTTGCTTCACACCCCTATCCACTAACAGAGATCATCTATACAACTTATGTGACTAGCATGAACACTACAATTGTTGACCCATTCAAATGCATGCTACTAGAATTTGAACATCGATTAATTCGAAATTGTACTGCCTGTCATGCTGAGAACACTATGGAAAACCAGGTCCAATTTAATACTGCCCCTGCATTCATCATGATCGAAGTGGGAAACCTCAGGACAGCAAAACCCGGTGTACCATTCATTTTCAACCCTTCCCTTAATAACAACATTTTACAATGTCATCAAAATTGTGCATCATATTATCTATCAGGTATCATTCACTTTCAAAATAGCCATTTCTACCTAGATGTCAGGGTGGCTGATGATTGGATGCATGTCAATGACTTTGCTAACCATACATATAGAAGAATTCCACCACCTTGTACACCAGTTGATACTTCTATGATGTTTTTATATACCAAACATACATGAAATTACAAATGGGTCAACCACCACAAGTTATCCTGTGGAAGAGGATAACCGCCAAGCACGTAAGGCGATGTTACGTGCACACTAACTTCAGTTTCAGTTTTCTTGATTTCCTTTGCTTTTTGAGTTGCTGTTGTTGTGGTATTATTTGTGATTTTGGTATCTCTCACAGTACAAAATCGTGGCAGGTACTAATGCCAGAGCTTACTGAGTTGTTGGCACAATTTCTGTTTGTTTTATTACCATTGGTAACAATCAAAGCTTTCAAGCCGGTTGACGCCTTCACACCGCTCAACAGCAGAGCTGTTCCCCAAGGAAGAGGCAGTGAAATGAAAGGAGGACCATGCCTAGTACCCTCCTTTGCAAACTTAACCCAATGGGCAGCATCTGGCAACGTGTATCTAGCTTCAGTTCAACGCATGGGGAAGAGGATTGGTTTACTATTCTGTAAGCCATCTACATCACGTACCCCAGATGGAAATATGGTACTAGATTCCAAGATGTTACTAGCCGGACAAGGAACTTCTGGCCAATTTGCATTCCATGAAAACGTACAACATGCTTTAAACAACGTCTACCCTTACTTTAATGACACTGCAGATGTTGATGCTAAAGGTGAGCTCATACCATCTCAAAAACTTTCAATTCATATGCATATAGTTTTCTATACTAATGACTTGGTATCTCATTCAGGTAACAAAAAAGACCCACCAAAACAGCGAGCTGTTTACAGCATTACATTTCAGGATGGAAGTGGTATTATATGTTTCACTAGTGTCCGCTGCACAGACAATCTAAATGTACGAGCTAACATACGACCCATTTCTCCAAGTACTCCGATAGTGGTTTCACCTGAAGATTGGGAGGCAAGGCCACTAAAGGTATATCCATGGCGTTGAAGTGGCATCCATGGCATTCAAGTTACATCATTTCAAATTAAAATTCATGCTGGTGGCAATTCTTGCTGAGATATATATGACTTACAGGTAGCAATATGGGACACGCCAGAAAACTTAACACTGTGGTCACCGAAAAACGACGAAGCAGAAATTACGTTGAAAGATGTCTGGCAGTACAGGCTTGATCCCTATTGTTCACCTGCTGAGCACGCTCTCATGCTCTGTGGTGTGACGGAGAAATTGGCTAGTGATCCAGCTGAAAGGCACCTTGAGTTCAAGGACTACTTCAAGGACTACACCCTCCTGGAGCTCTTTGGACATGCTGAAACCTTGCACAGGGCCTATGCAGGTGAAGACCTAATCTCATGTCTATTCCAACTCCCACCTAACACAATCAAATCTCATAGATGAATATTATTAATCAGCATTCCTTCACCATAGATGAAAAATGTTCCGATGCCCATTCGTGCAGGATGTGGTCCCCGACATGGTATTGAGTGCATGAACATGACAGCTCTACTCTGCAAATCAGCAAACAACAACACCCGTATCGCTAATATTGCAGCAAGCTTGGATGTCAGGCTGCTGGGCCTGGCTGTTGTTCGTCATCTGGTAGCAACTGAGTTAGCCATTGTTAGCCAAACAATCGCTGATGGACATCCGTATGCTCCGGAAGGGTGGAATCGCAAGGCTGCTCGCACGACGGCAAAGAACATCCATTTTTACCGTCAACCCATGAAGGGCACCATTGTCCTCGTGGATGGTCTGAAAAAGTCTAATAAGGGCACTTCTTACAAGATCAATATCCGCAAGCGCCTTTTGGGCTCTAAAGTCCAGTTACCTGAGGCCGGCAAGGTAAGGAAGCCTACTAATATTTTGATCAAATGATTTTCTAGAGTGTCAACACAACAGCTCACTCGCAACTAATAAAGCCAAGTACTAACTACGGTTTCTGGGGTACAGTGGTTGGCACTACCTTACCACATAAATCACCCCAAACACCAACATAAATTTGCACTTGGCATCGATTACTCCAAGCTAGTCATGGGCCACAATCTCAGCAAAGAAATAGGCGTTGGACCTTTAAGGTAAGAGTTCTTTCATTTGGTGACATCCTTGCTCATACTACCGCTGCCGACTGTAATACACTTTCAATTCAACAACATTCAACACAACTTCACACGCATACTGAGTGTCTTTTACACCATGCAGGTACCACATGGAAAAGGAGATTAACCTGCTCAAAAAGTATCATCCAGAAAACATCACAAATCCCTGCAGGCACCCCAAACCAGAGGGTTATTGCTACCAACTCGTTCGAATGTTCGCTAATAATGGTATTGCCCCATATCCCCAAAACCCAAACAACTATAGACACCTTAATTACTGATGCTGATTACTGCTACTTGCTTCATGAATTATGCCAGGCCGATTAATTCTTCTATGGATTAGTCTCTGATTGTGTATTTATGGATGTGGACCAGATGAAGGAGCAGAAATGCTACACTATTTCGGCATCTTGCTTCCTTTCCAACAGCTCAGTCACCAGCAACAAAATCGTGCTTTGAAAGGTAGCCACTGCACCAAATGTGCAGTACTGTCACCTGAAGAACTCCCACCTGGAAGGCACTATGTCATCTCTTGGCTAGACTGCGACCTCAGCCACATCCCTGAAAACTTAGTACATTCCTTTCTGTTGACAAACTCTCCCAAGACAGCAATGCCTCATACAAATGCACTCTGTGGTTTCAATGCAAGTCAAGTTAAGGTAGGGGGCGCAGCCATTGACCCCGAGAATTACATGAGTTCAGTTGCGCAAGAAGAATTCAGGGTCCGACAGTTAGCAATATCAATCTTGAAGCATGTATGCCATAAGTCTGTTGTTCAAGATGCTGCTCCAACAATCGTCGCTCTCACCGATTCTGGACCAAGAGGAGGTATCCTGCAGAAACCTCCAACCAAGAAACAACCGCGCAACTGGAACATGTCTTATTTGATGCGTCTCATGAACCAACCAATGACAATGTTGGTTAAAGATGGCAAGCCAGTGTTAGATGAAAAAACCAATGAACCAATGAGACAGAAAAGACGACGCCGCCCTACTCAAAACAACACTGGTTGCAGATTGAATAGTAAAGGTAACCGTATCAATAGCGACGAGGTGGAACAATATAGTGATTCAGATTCCTCTGGATGTGAAGCATTTCTAGACTAATAGCAATAGATAATAGACTAATAGCAATACAATAATATTTCATTTCTAGCAATCCTAGCTTATTCATATGTACATATGCAATTCTTGTGTAAATCAACAATGTGCACTGCTCGATATGCATGCACTTACTTATTTCACTTGAGCAACATACAAGTCCTACTTCTTAGTCTTATTGATGTAACATATATAGGAATCAATATATATCCAAAGTTTTTACATATTGGGTTCCTCAAATGAAATTTATGTAGATTCATACCTCCTTCTACCTCAAAATACCAGTGCATTCATGAGTCAAAGACTAGGAATTTCCGAACTACGTTCCCATCCAACTGCAAACGTCCTACCCACCAATGCACTCTTACAAAATATTTAATTACGTAATCATTGAAATCGAATGACTCAATGCATGTACCTTAAGTAAGGGTAACTTAGGGAACTAATTCATATGTTCACAATATCATAATGCACTAGAGTTCAACCCCATTAATCAATTCTCTATGTTCTTGAAAATGTATAATCCACCTAATGGTGAGACTAACTTCCACCATATTACATTTAATAAGTTCTATTAAGTGAAATTATATGTGAACAGCAACACATTCACAACTAGATCTATACACCATTCATATCTGACATATATAAACAATACCACACATCTAGAAATTCACTACAACCGTTAATGTATAGATTTTATATTTTTTCCCCACCTGTACGTTCACGTACCCCCTATATATAACTCCATTCGTCGTCCTCCTCTTTTTATATACACCTTCACGCGTACTATCGTCTCTGAAAATTCGTGTCCGCATGAAGTAATCGTCTTATCGAGAATTCATATGGTTACGTTTATTTTCCCCAAAACGCCAGCTGGATCTGGAGGCGATTGTCACGCTCGAGCGCCCAATACAGTGGTGATCCGTTGGTGAGGCTGATGTTGGATGAATACTAGGCGGATCGATCTAAAAAAGAGATCTCCACTAGGCCATCTGACCGTAGGATCATGTGCGCGAGAGAGCTTCGCTTTTTGCGTCCCAACATGCCATGCGATGACGCGCGGGTAGCGTCGCGGTAAATGTACACGACTGCAGTGACACTGTCATCGTTAGCGTCTGGCGATCGTGAGATCGGAAGTTCGTCTGTGTCGCCCGTTGGGATTCGCGCTTTGCTGCTGATTAAGTAAGGTAAGGTAAGGTAATTTGGTCCGGTTCCAAATCATAAGGAGCAGAGGTATATCATAATAATAATATAATGATATTATTATAATGTTATTATAATAATAACAATAATATTATCATTGATTACTATAATAATAAGAATAATACTACTAATAATACAATCGTATAACGTAGGAGGAACGTATATAATAATAATAATAATATAATAATAATAATAATAATAATGATAATATAATAATAATAATATAATAAAAATAAGAATAATAAAATAAGAATAATAATGAATAAAAATAAATCGTATAACGTAGGAGGAACGTATAAATGATATCATAATAATAATATAATGATATTATTATAATGTTATTATTATAATAACTATAATATTATTATTGATTACTATAATAATAAGAATAATACTACTAATAATAAAATCGTATAACGTAGGAGGAACGTATAATATTATTATCATGTTATTATAATAATAATAACAATAATATTATTATTGATTACTATAATAATAAGAATAATACTACTAATAATAAAATCGTATAACGTAGGAGGAACGTATATCGTAGGTAAAAATTACAGAGATTGAGAAATGATAATATAATCACGTAATAGTTGCGAGATACATGCGCATGCAGGCACGCATGATATGTACAACATATGCATAATCATATATGATCGCACACGTGCCAGACGCTATAAAAATTATGATATGCGTTCACACAATTATTTTATACATGCGTATGTAGATCGGGAATGGTCTACTGAATTGAGTGCATTCATCTCTGCTTCACTAAGATCCATATCTGAAAAATCTAGCTGTTGATGGGTGAGCGATTTATGAAACGACCGATATCGTGAATGCTTGCAGACACGATTGCGGATGCGCCTGCGCCTGCGGATGTGCCTGCACCTGAAGCGTCGTTTTGTGCGGATCTAAGTTCAAAAGCCACTTGCTTCAGATCTTCAAGGGAATGATTTGGGTATGTATCTGGTATTATGCGCCTGCGCCTGCGCCTGCGCCTGCGGATGCGCCTGTACCTGAAGCGTCGTTGCGCTGATATTTGCGATGATCGATGATGCATAAACGCAGTGGCAATTCATGCAGACATTTATTCTGAGTATATGCATTGTGTGGACGCGCATGCATGCTACAATTATAAAAACACGCAAGTGGCACAACGTGCTTCCTTTTAATAGACATTTATATTTGCAGACGGCGTGCTCACATGTCGCGATGAGATCTAGCGGGCTCCTTTCTACATCGTCTGCATGTCAAACACGCATGGTGCAATTATGAAATATATCTGCCCACAACTCGCTTCCTGTATCGCAACTGTCGAGCCTGCGTGTCGGTTGGGATGCATCCAACGGGATATCTGCCAAGACGCCATGCGAATGGAGACGATACACATTTAAATTCAGCCATTGGCACTACCATGCGAGTATAAAATGTCAATCATGATACTCAAGCAAATATATTCAAGCAAATGCGCAGATGGCATCACGATATGCAAGTGTGGCATTTGCGATACAGGAAGCGAGTTGTGAGCGTGTGCTTGTGCGAATGGGGTATATGAATAGCAGTGATTACTTGTGCTTCGATACAATTTAATCAATAATTAGAAATCCCTCAGATGGGATGCTTCGCTGACAAGTGGCATTACCAATTTATACACCTGTGTGATAAGATCAGATTCTACGCTACGGACACGTTCATGAATGTACATCGGAATATCCGATATAGATACACATACACACACACACACATATGAAGCGTCGTAGAGCGTGTTTTGATACAGTCATCACTAGTAATTAAATTAGAATTTTGCGGAAAGGGTTTCACGGTCGCGACGCGAAAGATTTGATATGGTACCCGCATACACCGTAGATTTGATAAAAATCGTTTCATACAGCCGTAGACTTGAAAAATCGTCAAACTCTTGAATAATCGTCATTCGGGAGGCATAGCCAGCCACGTCGGCTGATTATGAAAAACAACGCAACGCCCGATAATTATGTAGAATATAGTCACCTACATGCATGTACTTTTGTGCACCGTCGGTGCGTATTTTTTATTTTTTATTTTCGTATACCTGAAACCCAACGTATATCGCATTCGAATTGCCGATTGCCGATTGCATCGCGAATCGAGCAGAAAATGGTTTTCGATATGTTTTATTTAAGAAATTGATAATCTATAATGTGTGAGGGCCAAGGATATTGCCGATTCTATTTCAGAAATATATGCCTGTAAAATTGCATGACAGTGTGCAACCGATCACAGCTGGGTCGTAAAGTATGATACGTGCATTCGCGGGAGTCGCCGTGTCGCGCAGTATATGGTGTATGGTGTATGCTATCTAATACTGCACCCTAAATGATCGTGATCGGGATCCGCGTGGAGACAAAGGAATCGATGCAGGTCGACAACGTCCATACCGACCTCTGTATCTGCTCTGCATATTTCGGGGGTGCGGAGTAGTTCGGGAGTGCCGTGTATATATGCGAGCATGGTGTAGCGCGCACAACTAGCTTTACCATAAGATCAGCAGATATAATATACACGGGTCGGTTGGACGCTTCATTCGGCATCGATGGTGGATGCATCGGTAATGTATATATTTGGCAGCAGGCGCGGAGTATCGTCGATATTCATGCACTGCGTGTATGTTGTGATATTGGTATTCATCTCAGCATCATTGAGCGTTGATGCGCAATTCCTCGGAGGTCGGAGAGGCGTTCCATGCACTTTTCTGAAAAACCAAGGTTTAAGCGGAATTAGCCGGGGAAGTCGATGTCTGCCAGCCGGCTCGTCATATGTAACTCGATCGCTGTCAAGTTCATTTGGCACTGCGGTGCGTTCGATTTAATTCACGAGGCCTGATGGGCCCACAGTCGTATGCTGTAGTAGCGACGATATGCGCGTTTATTTGTTATTGCGAACGAATGCAAACCACGCACTCGACATCTGTCTGGTCCCTTAGGGACTGGTGCGGGCGCGTATTTCAGTATTGATTTCTATATACACCAACGACACCATATGAAGCGAGTACCTTATGCGAGTACGCTGACGCAATGTTACGCACAGATAGCTCCGCGAGCAGCGCAGATGTACTCTTCGATATCATGTAATGGGTGGGTGTGCTGTGTGCGATTCGGCGTCGGTGTCGGCAGTCTTTTTTTACATAGCGGGTCCCAAATTTTCAGCGTATCCAGTGGTATATAGTAATACATACTAATTCTTATATGCACCCTATAATAGTGATACATACTGATAGATAGCTATATATATGATGATATGATTGATATATATATGATATATATGATATATAGTCATATATTTATGCATATATAGAGCAGATAGTAGTAGTGGATACTACTTCGGATATTATAATCGTCGCATGCATACGTCTTGCATCATAACCGCAAAAGTCATGGACAGTAGTATCTATATGTTTTCTCTTCTCTTGACGGAGTATCGAAGCATATGTAGCTAAGTATCGCGTTGTACCATTAGAGTTCCTTATATATGGCAAATAGCATGGGCACAATACCTTTTTCATGTCGAGTTTATTCGAACGCCAATACAGCGTACGATGACCGAGGTCAGGCTCGCAGGGCTACAAACGCTACATCCATGATTGTCATGCAGCGGCGGAGACAATTTGATCACATGATTTCCTCCCTAGCCGGAACTCCGAGTCGAAATAGCAACCTGCGTATGGGTCCAATCAATCTGATGCAGAACAGCACATTGACCCAGTATGATTGGGCAATGATGTCCCCATTGCAATTTTGTGTCGATCGATGTTGAATGTTTGTCGAGCATATACCGTGGGTGCCCCTGTGGCCTTTAAAAAAGTAACATTCAAAAGTGCCCGCCTACCGTTTGATGCACAAGTGGGCGACAAGCAAGCAAGCAGCAGTGGATACATAATGTCGGCATTTAATTTGGTAAGCGTTGCATTAAGTTGGAATGCTACAAATGGAGCACTGACCGACGAGATAGTTTAGGTCGTTAAGATCGATACCGGAATGTGTGGGGTAAGTCCCCAATACCACTGGACGGGCTTCGTCAACAAATCCGAGCTGTACAGTATAATTATGAGTGTGCTTAGACTCACTCGAAAGTGGAGCACCAAAAACGATCTCAGTGCTTTCTTGAGTACCACCAGGTAGTAGCAAAGCAGTGCCGGGGGCGACGTAGGCCGGTACTATGAAAATTGCACACCTACACCGCTTTGAGCATATCTGGGCCTAAACAGATACGGGACCTCCGGCTAGGTTTCGGAAGAATTCACTTTTGGAACCAGATTTGCAAACCACTTTTGTGGCGATTGTGTCACTTTTGCTTCCAAAACTACTTCAGAAACGCCCAAACCCCAGGCGGCGGGGGGAGGCTATTTTTGCTTCCAAAGGTAAATTAAGGCTCCGGTATCCATCCGTGATTATGGCAATCTTATCGGCTACTTCATCGAGACCTTTAATTTGATATAATATCGTGCGCCAAAATTTTGGAATCCGGTTTACTGTTTTGACGACGACCCTAAAGGTGCTGTTGGAATCTTTTAAACCATTTCCCGGAATTTTCAAGTCACCCTAATTCTTGTTTTTGAAACCCATTATGAAAGAATAGTGAGTCATTCAGAAACTCGGCCAGAATAAATAATCTCGAGTGACTGACCGATGATCAATTATATTCATGTAATGGTTTCTAGCAGCCCAGTCGTCCCAGGAGCACATCGTTGTGATCACACGACTGAGCCACAATGCACCTTCATTATATTGCCATGATGTGTGCTGCATGCAATGTGCTCCTCCTCATCAAAACAAAATATTTGGAGTAGCACTTAACATCGCGGCATTGATGTATGAATATCCCAGGATCTCCTTTCAAATTCTAGGCGCCGTCTCCGTGGTCGGCCGGTTCGTCGTCGCCGTAGAGGTGGAGGAGGCCGCCGGCCCCGTCGTCGCAACAACCGAGGCTGAGAAAATGATATATGGACAAGCCTACTTGCAGAATGGATATATCAGTTGTGTTATTAAAGCTGTCCTGATCGCCGCAGATCAGCTTACAAGCAAGAAATGCAAGATATATGATGATGAAGATGATGATGATGAGTGGCAGTAATAAGGACTGCACATATATCAGGATTTGGCAGTTGCAATAATTATGGTGGGGGCATCAAAAACGTTGTAATGCGTGATAATATATAGTATATATTATTAACATTAGTGACGTAATAAATTGAAGAGGGGTGATGGTGGCGCAATATTGACAATTGAATTTCAGGTGCCCAATATTCCATGGCATAACTAAATATGAAATTTAAAGAACAAGGGCGGGCAAACCATTGTGACAGTCCGGACCAGTCCAGTCCGGTCCAGTCTCACTATAGCCATAGCCAAAGCAGCAATCAAGACATCGCGAGTGCACGCGATACACACATTTTTATATACACCCTGCCACGCCACTCACGGGAACGTAACGTGCAAACAGGGGCACCCAAAATTATCTTGGGCCCTGGAAAACTTCAGGACGCGATTCACATCCATATAAATGATTAACGTGTACCATACCAGTATGCACGAATGGCCTCATCATCCGTACATGATGCAGTTTATACGCACATCGCGCCGCGGCGATTGCATGAAATCATTGAAAGCGCATGCCACACACGACACCGTGCACATGGCAGCGTTGCATGTCACATGCGCATGATGCGATATACCGTATAGTGTATCGACCGACAGCTATCGATGTGCCGCGTCATGCGTATAGCGGTCGTGCCATGCAATGTGTATGGCGGTCGCGATGGCGAATGCAATTGCATCAGGCATCGCGTCAATCAATGTAATTACGCGCTTGCTGCGGAGCGTGATATTCGCGCACGCATGCATGCGCGATATGCGCCAGTGCATCAAATGATTTTAGTCATCTGGTGATTTGCATTGAGGCGCCAGCGCCATCGCCACATCCGTCATCCGGTATATGGTGATTTACTTCACATATCAACCGTCGCGTATATTCATTATGCGGCATATCCTTGGCTCCGGCGCATGCGCATGGTAGATGATCAATTCATTATGCACGCGGCCCTCCGAGTGGCGACCAGTCGCACGCATGCACCGTAGACGCATAAATGACACATCACTGATCATCCGATGATGGGCCGATTCGTGTCGATGCGCATCGATGCACTCACTCATCGAAAAGATTGTGCATGCATCGATGCGATGACTGGTATCAAAGTGAAGACGCGGGCGATGTGAGACGCATCGATGCGAATGGGCGCAACCGTGTGTGCATCATTGATTGTGTACATTGCACGCGCGGCTAAGCACTCTCCGTAACATGCATGAATGATTGTGTGGATGAACGTGGCGATGAGATCGCATGCAAATACGATAAAGTATTATACGATGTATAATGTGCATGCGCTGGACTCCATGGCATGATCGAATGCTGAACGATTATAAATTCACTAATTAAACTTATCAACGTTCGATGAAGATGAGCCTGTGCGTATGGTATGCCATGCTACAATTGATTATCCACCATGCGTCTGAGCCAAGTTATGTTACACTATTAATTTATAATCTGCCATAGTTGATAGTCATTGTAAACTATTAACTATAATATATTTATGATACGGGTGCACCGCTGCACCCGTACTGGGCATGCAAACTCTATGAAGAATCATCGGCATCCACCATCCTTCATATCTGGTATCGGTGGCATTGATTGCATGCAACTGCACGGGTATTCTTGGCTAAAGTGTATGCCTCTAATATATGGTGTCATGTCAATACATTGCAACAACGTGTTGCGAAGATACCGGGTTGATTATCTACACGCATTGCATCCGGAAGATCCGAAATCCTGTATGAAGTCGGTAATTATATATATAAGACAAGACAGGAGGCTTAACAACGGCACGTCGTACGAAACGTTTGCAATATTCGATACGACGTGTACAGCCATGGCGTATGAGCTATATATTCTTCCATCAATGCATACAACCCAGTATCATCCGCGTGTGTAAACGAGCAAGCTGCATCCAAAGCTCAGCTCAGGACGACACGGATATAATACACCAACCATACACGCAGTCACGAAGTGTTTGTTAGTGGTCAGTGCGACTATTGCTAGCATATTGCAAGTATAGTATATACATACGCACGTGCGGCGAACGATCCGTTCCTAACGACCACACACAAGTTCGGCTTCGAGACGATATAATCCAAGGGTACGCGTTATTGACACAGTTGCCTACATGCATGTGTTCATAACGCAGCATGCATTACTATACGTGTAGAGATAATCACGTGGTGCATGCTAATATAGTCTGTGTATGCAGCGACCTTCGCTCATACCTGCAGTATGTGTGTTTCACGCTGTGAATCGCTTCGTGTGTAGCCTTGTTTGCCCTGTCACGCCGGGACACGCGTCGTGATTATCACGGTCTGATTTGACAATCGGATGCCTCTGTTGCTTGGCACATATCGCACAATGCGTGGTGGTAAGCCAGAGTGAATATTATATATATATATATATATATGTCAATACATTTGTATTCGATGTGGTGGTGTTTTTAGAGTGATATAATATGATCGAATATATGGCATTGATGATCGCCCACGATCTCACAAATCCCATAAATAATTAACATGTACGACATGCATGGTGCGACTGGATCATATATCGATTTATACAGTATTGTATAAATCGATTCTTGTCGCCACAGTCGTATCACGTCATCGTCAGTGTCATGTGATATTCGAATAGTATACGACTGACGATCGATTCTTATCGATTGTCATAGGGTAGTAGTGAATTACATGTCTTAACATATCTCGCGTAATAAATTCAACAGACCTCAACAGGGCGCAATATCTCTTCTCCAAATGACGAGGAGAAGCAGCGTCGTATTTCATCTTGGTACACGCAGCACAATCGATCCTAGCATAGGGTTTGTGCCTGCTTACATTGAGTGGGAACCACCATAGGCGAGTAGTTTGCAGGTGTATATATTTTTAGGACAGTTGGCCATTGCCCACCAGGGCACCTTAATGGGGTTGAGCCACCTTGAGCGACAAACTTTTGCTTGCCGAGCAGTGTAGCATAGGACATTGCTTTTCGGGTATATAATGTATAGTTTCCGGACTACTTGAAGACCCATGGGTCTTGCGCCCCAAAAATTACAATGCAATATATACTTGTATGATCCATACCGACCGCGCCGCGTATGGGATCACGGTGTGTAAAAGAGGGGGGGGCACCCACTAAAAAACAGGGCCGCCCTAGCTAGAAAACCGTGGCATGACGGTATACCTTGTGTAGTATGGGTCCAATTTTGATGCAGAACGGCATATTGACCCAGATATAATTGGGCGATGATGACCCCGTTGCATTTTTGTGTTGATCGATGTTGAATGATTGTCGAGCATAATATATACCGTGGTGGGTGCCCCTGCCTGTGGCCTTTAAAAAACATTCGAAGCGCTCGCCTACCGTTTCAGGCACAAGTGGGGGACAAGCAAGCAACTTGAGGTACATATTATATTTTGGTGAGTTGCGTTAATCTAGAGTGATGATGCTACAAATGGAGCACTGACCGCCGAAATACACAGTTTAGGATCGCTACCAGAAGTCCCCAACATCACCGTGGACAGACTTCAACTAATCAGTGCCATACCGGCGCGTGCTTACTTGAAAGACGAGCACAAAAATCAATCGCAGTGCTTTCTTGAGTACCACCAGGTAGTAGCCAAGCATTGAGGCGATAGCAAGCGCAGCTTCACGGGAGTAGTGCTGCGCTCAAAATATAACTATGCACATTGCACACCTAAACCGCTTTGAGCATATCTGGGCCTACACAGACTCGGGACCTCCGGCTAGGTTTTGGAAGGATTCACTTTTGGAACCAGATTTGCAAACCACTTTTGTGGCGATTGTGACACTTTTGCTTTCAAAACTATGTATTTAAGAAGCGCTCAAAGCCCTGGGGGCGGGAGGAGACTCTTTTTGCTTCCAAAAATGACTTAAGCTCCTGGTACATTCATCCCTCATTGGTGCGATTTCTTCGGCTTCGTCGAGACCTTTAACTTAATATAATATCGTGCATCAGAAAAATGGAATCCGGTTAACTGTTTTGACAATGATCATGAAGGTGCTGTCACATATTTCAAAACAGTTTCCGGAATTTTTAAGTCACCCCAATTCCTGTTTTTGAAACCCATTATGAAATGATAGTGAGGCATGCAGAAACTCGGCCAGAAATAATCCCGAGTGATTGATGATCAAGCATGTTCATATAATGGTACTTAGTAGCCCAGTCGGCCCAGGAGTCGGTTGTAATCATAAGACTGAGCCACACACGGATGCATATATATATCTCAGGATCTCCTTTCAAGTTCTAGGCGTGGTCGCCGCCGTAGAGGTGGAGGAGGGCGCCGTCCCCGTCGCAACAACCGAGGCTGAGAAAATGATATATGGACAAGCCTACTTGCAGCATGAATATCAGTTATTGTGTTAAAGCTGCCCTGATCGCCGCAGATCAGATTACCAGCAAGAAATGCAAGATATGTGATGATGATGATGATGATGATGATGATGATGATGATATTGAGTGGAAGTGATAAGAAACTGCACATATATTAGGATTTAGCAGTTGCAATAATTATGGTGGGGGCAAAAACGTTGTAATGCGGTGAGCGTTGTGTAGAAGGGACTGTCAGGCGTGATAATTTCTCTTCTCCAAATGACGAGGAGAAGCAGGCTAGTTCATCCTAGTAAGCCGCGGCATCATAGGATATAATTTGTGCTCTCATACATTGATTGGAAACCACCATAGACAAGTACTTTATTTGCAGGTATATTTTGAGGACAATTGGGCATTACCCATCAGGGCACCTTAATGTGGTTGAGCCACCTTAAGTGACAAACTTTGCCGAGCAGTGTATCATAGGACATATGTCCTATTGCTTCTTGGGCATAGAATGTATAGTTTCCGGACTACATGAAGACCCATGGGTCTTCATGTACTTGCGCCCCAAAAATTACAATGCAATATATACTTGTATGATATATATCGACGGCACGGCGTGTAAAAGAGGGGGGGCATTAAAAACAGGCCTTAAAAACCGGCATGACGGTATACCTTGTGTAACATGGGTCCAATTTTGATGCAGAACGGCATATTGACCCAGATATAATTGGTCAATGATGACCCCGTTGCATTTTTGTGTCGATCGGTGTTGAATGTTTGTCGTATAGCTGGCATTTTACCGGGTAAAGGATTTTGGGCCTTGGTAATACCCGGTAAAATACCGGTATTACTTTACCCGGTATTACTAGGGTAATACCGGGATGGGAATTTTGGTAATATTCAAGAAAAGCGGCTTTAACGAACCTCTAATCTATTAAAATTGTATCGAATCAAGCACATATCGCACATTGCAACCTCGCCCATCGTTCCCGAAACTTACTATTGTCTTTCTTCCACGAATTTCGAAATTCCGAAATTTCCCAAAATTTTCATGTCACAGATTTCGGCCATTTCGGTAAGATGATCGGGTAGTCGGTGCGAACTTTCATGGTGAAAATTGGGTACAATCGATGGTATGGCGGGGGTAATACCCGGTAATACTCGTACCCGGTATTACCAAAGGTATGAAAATTTGGTAAAATGCGGTAATACCACCCTGCACTGGGGTAACGAAATTTGGGGTAAAGTAATACCGGGTAAAATACCGGTATTACTTTTACCAGGTATTACCTTTGGTAAAATTTGTGCCATCCATAGTTTGTCGAGCATATACCGTGGTGGGTGCCCCTGCCTGTATATATGCGGCCAATTAAAACATTCGAAGCGCTCGCCTACTGTTTCAGGCACAAGTGGGGGACAAGCAAGCAACTTGAGGTACATATTATATTTTGGTAAGTTGCGTTAATCTAGAGTGATGATGCTACAAATGGAGCACTGACCGCCGAAATACACAGTTTAGGATCGCTACCAGAAGTCCCCGACATCACCGTGGACAGACTTCAACTAATCAGTGCCATACCGGCGCGTGCTTACTTGAAAGACGAGCACAAAAATCAATCGCAGTGCTTTCTTGAGTACCATCAGGTAGTAGCCAAGCATTGAGGCGATAGCAAGCGCAGCTTCACGGGAGTAGTGCTGCGCTCAAAATATAACTATGCACATTGCACACCTAAACCGCTTTGAGCATATCTGGGCCTACACAGACTCGGGACCTCCGGCTAGGTTTCGGAAGGATTCACTTTTGAAACCAGATTTGCAAACCACTTTTGTGGCGATTGTGACACTTTTGCTTTCAAAACTATGTATTTAAGAAGCGCTCAAAGCCCTGCGGGCGGGAGGAGACTCTTTTTACTTCTAAAAATGACTTAAGGTCCCGGTACATTCATCCTAATTATTTTACTGTGATTTCTTCGGCTTCGTCGAGACCTTTAACTTGATATAATATCGAGCACCAAAAATCGATTTGGAATCCGGTTGACTGTCTTGACAGCGATCATATATATGTGCAGCCAAAATCTTTTAAACCAGTTTCCCAGTGCCAATTCCTGGTTTTGAAACCCATAATGAAAGTGAGGCATTCATAAACTCACCAAGACATTATCCGGAGTGACTGATCAAGCATAATCATGTAATGGTTCCGAGTAGCCCAGTCGGCCCATTCGTTTTAATAATCGCAAGACCGATGAGTCCGGGTGCATGCCGCCTTCATTCTATTGCCACGGTGTGTGCGGCATGCAATGTGTTCCTCCCCATTAAAACAAAACATTTGGAATAACACTAAACAATTGGCATCGATGTATGTATATATCAGGATCTTATTGCAAACTCTAGGCGTAGAACACGTCTCCGTGGTCGAGGCCCTATTCGTCGCCGTAGAGGACGTCCCATCCGCCGCAGTCAGCCTGTTCGCCGCCGTCCCATTCGTCGCCGACCCCGCCGTAACAACCGTGGCGGCCGGAGCAATCGCGGCTGAGGGAATGATTTGTGAACAAGCCAACTTGCAGAATGAATATCCGTTATTGTGTGTTGATGAAGCTGCCGCAGATCAACTTACAAGCGATAAATAATGTAAGATATGATGATGCTGATGATCGATCAAGATCAAGTCACAGGCCAATAACGCCCCCAATAAAAAACAATACACAACGCACTTGCAGAATGAAAGTGAAGCATTGCGACTTGCACGACTGCGTCGGTGGAAACGTGATGGGCGGTACCGACACCACAGGCAGCGTGCTAAAGCGAATGCGACATTATAGTGAATCCATATTTTAGCAATACTGCGATTGAAACCATACTTTATAGGTGGTCCGTCAGTCGTTAAATCCTGATGCGTGATGGCACACAATTAAAAAAACTGAGATAAGGGCATATCACGATGATTACATCACGGTACCCTAAACCTACGGCGATGAGGTACAATGTACCCGAATGCCGATTGGTTACCATTTAAATATGTTGGTTTTTGTTAATGATATCCGGGACATGACAAATGATGACCCCCATATGGTTGAATAAACGAACACGCGCGCGGTGTAATAACATACGTGTAACGAATTGTGTTACCTTGCTTTCGCTGACGCATCATTTGCTAGGGCAATTATGATAGTACTATGCTCGTTGAGGAAACGACATACACGTTGGATCCGATACGTACGGTACAAAATGTACACGTTGGACGATGTGTCATGAAACACAACGGTGATAATTTGTCATTTGTTTGTGTCACCAGTGCACATTCAATTCGGCTCACTTTATGTACACGAGTATGTATCCGCGTGCACGTCTTGTCAAACAGTAGGTATATGTATGTTTGTTTGTTTGACAAGTACGAACGGTTTGAAAAGCAATACGGTACCAGTATTTAAAGACACTTTCTCAACCTGATGGCATTTATTTGTGTGTAAACGAACCGACAGCGTCCAAAGTGCTGTCCAGGATAATCGGTGATATTATAAGCAAAGCGAGCTTTGCAAGATTTGTGTATAGCATACTGGTAATATAATATATTCGTAAGTGCAATAACAGTGAAGAGATTGCTTGCATAATATCCGGGTACGTATCAATGTACGTCATCAGCATGTGCTGACACACGACGACGTTCTTTGCGCAAGTACGAGTGTGTTTACATTTAGCTCAGTACGAATATGATACGATAAATATGTTGTGTCGTAAGTGTTCGACGCGATACCTAATCACTATAAACCATTTCGTGTATTTTCACTGTCGTGAATTGCTAGTGTAGCCTTGTATGCCCCGTTCGCGCCGGGAGAAGCGTCGCGTATCAAGACGCGGTCCGTGTCTACTATCGGATGCCTCTGAGTCTGGCACACACGGTAAGTGCGTTGTGGTAAGCCAGGGTTGATTTTTAATGATGATGATCGATGAGTGGAAGTGATTAGGAACTTCATACATAGCACGATTTAGTAGTCGCCGGCAATAATTTTTGTGGGGGCAAAAACGTTGTCATGCGGTGAGCGTTGTGTAGGAGGGACTCTTTGGCAGGCGTTATCATTTCTCTTCTCCAAACGACGAGCGAGGAGAAGCAGGATATTTCATCTTGGTAATAAGTCGAGGCACAATCAATCCTAGCATAGGGTTTGCTCCTGCTTACATCGAGCGTCGAAGTAAAAATCAACCCTGGCTTACCACAACGCACTTACCGCGTACGTGTCAAACTGAGAGGCATCCGATAGTAGACACGGACCGCGACTTAATACGCGACGTTTCTCCCGGCGCGAACGGGGCATACAAGGTTACACTGGCAATTCACAACTTACAGTAAAAATGCACAAAATGCTTTATAGTGATTAAATATCGAACACTTACGACACAGTATATTTATCGTATCATATCGATAACATCACCATTTTGTAGCTACCCCCCGGACATTTCGTAGCTTCGGCGCCTTTTTGTAGCTGTTTTAGAATTGGCCAAGAAAATCCTCTGAAAATTCCCGGATTTCTTCCGTTCCCTTATAGGAGAAAAGGGACAATTCTGAAGAAATCTTCCACCATCCTCACTCAGAACCAAGAGTTCCAGCCTGCACAAGGCTGCATCACCACACAGCGCCCTCAGACTTTTGTAGCTACACCACCCAATGCATCCTGAGGTTCGGTGGCAGTCCAGGTAAGACAGATTTCAGATTTTTCAATTTCTGAAAAACATATTATATCGTTTATGAAATCTTCGTCGACCATAACGTTCACTCTTACCTCAACTGTATGTCGACCGCACGGACCGCCAGATCGAAACATCGACCGAGAGATTGATTCACTGACCGTTCGATCGCTAGTCACATCTACAGTAAGTCGCGGTCTATAAGAAGCCGGCGGATTTTCGCTAGCGCTAGCGGCTTAATCTGACGGACCGAAATTTTGGGCTTAGCGATGCCGATTTCTTATTGGTGCACATACGAAAATCTTCTTGTAGCGTGAAATATTTCTTAATTGTGCATCATCCAGCTCCCCGATCTGATCTAGCGTGTGCGATTTCTTATTTAAGTATTAATGAATGATGCATTGTAGATCAGACGTAGCGTAGCGATTTCTTATTGGATGCCAGATTGCCAGTGATGCACCTATATCTATAACTTGTCTCAGGCTCGTCCTAGCCTACGTGGTTTCTTATTAGGGGCCTTATTAGACGTCCGGGGTCAGCTTCAATGTCTACTATGGGGTGGACGACCGTGAAGCGAGCCACTGCCTCCGGTGAATATAGGTATGTTGGTGGTCTGCCTGAGGCTGAAATGGCTACTGTAACGCCACAGATGGATCTTGGTTGGTAGCACTGCAGAAGGCAACGTAGGTTGATGCATGCAACTCACATTGCTGAATGCGATGGTTATGCTAAGTGATGTTAGGATGAGACACTCAACTGCACTATACGACCAAACTGGATGTGTGGGTACCGTAAGTCAAGGCTGGATAGTATATGTGCTGTAAGACCAAACTGAATAGTACATGCACTGTACGACCAAGTTGGATACTATATATATGTACAGTAATATGCCCAACTCTCGCTATTATCGTAGTCGCATTATCTATATCCTTAAATATTCCCCGCGCGAAATCGTTAGTCATAATGCTAATGTGTGATATACCAACCACGATAAAGACCACTATATTTTTCCGTGCTGCTTGATTTCGACAATTTCTTAACAGATATGTGTAATATGAGTATAGGGTTCGGTGAAACTAGCGTCTCGATTTCTTAATAAGGGGGGTTGTCACATCTCTGGTTTGAAATTGCTTGCGGGTGGTTTCTTATGAGATTCTTAGTTTTTGGCGAGAAATCTAGCGGGTGGTTTCTTGTAGGTACCGTTTCTTATAGACCGCGACTTACTGTAGTAGTTTTCGATCGGAACATAAGATATTTACGCATCTCGTGATTCAAGATCATCTCACCACTCCTACCGGGAGACACGCGACGCGGCCCCGATAAAGACACCATTTTGACTGGTGTGGGCTGGATTCTAAAGGAAGCCAATCCCTTACCACCCCACCGCTATTAAGATGTATGATCTGTTTTGCACCTACGTATAAAGCAAGTAATTCGGTCTACATTTCGGTCGGCCGTCTTCTTACTGAAGTCCTACGGCACAGACTAAACAGTATTCCTGTACCGCAGATGCTACCAGGCAAGGATCTGTTCGGGCGAGGTACATGATTACTTTAAACAGGCAAGGAGTGCGGCAAACACAGCCATCATACTTCTAAGCGGTGTCTAGAGTGCTGTGGGATCCCAAGCAGTCCTCGTATCACGTGATCAGGTTCTTAGGATTTAGGGTAAGCCGTCGCCCACGGTCCCACGGGTCCTCTGGATCCACTCACCGCAAATTCAACACTGGTTCACTTTCATTGGAAAAGCGGTTATTACGATTGACGTGTTGGCACCAAATAAAGTCTGGGAGATTAGCAGAACGTGCGATTCCTCGAAAGCGTTCGTATTGTGATGCCCTTCCAACATCGAATAAGGTGACTGATATATATGTCTCTACTGTCTCGGGTAAAATTATCTATCGTCGTCTCTAAATATAGATCACCCTTCAGGGCTAAGTGAAGTCGAACGCTGCAGGGATTCGTTCGCATGTTTATCTACAGCAGGCACCGATTCTGAGCGTTTGCGATGCTCCTCCTTGTTCCATGTAAACGACCTTTTTGCCTTCGAGTGCTTACGATTTCCCTTGTCGCCAGTGCTGTCCTTGGCTCGTTTCTTTCATGTGGACTTAGGTGCTAAGGCCACACAAGATGGAGTTGCGGCTGGTGTCACTGGATCTGCCTCCCCTGTTTAACAGCAGATGCGCTAGGTACTACCAAGACATCTGAGTTCTTCTCCTGCGAGGGTGATTTCGCGCGAGGTGGAGTGCGGTCCGCTGTTGACTCTTTGTATTTTTTCCAGATTGCTTGTCAGCTCTACGCGATGCTCGGAGATTTTTGCGCCTGAGCGTTCTCGCACTGGGGTTTTTTTTTGTCCTTGGCTCCCAGACGCTCTGCTCACTCAGATTTATCACTTTTCTTTGATGCGATTAGGACTTACTCTGCTGTGGTAACTACTGCGGTTGTTTTCGCTTCCACTAGTTTGATGGTCTCGAGCAGATTTTTCAACAGTAAGTGCGAGTGGGAGAGTTTCGATGGGAGCGATTCCACTGCGCGACAACTGACAAAGTCACTCGAAAGCGTGGCATAGTTCCCCTTCGAAATTTTCAGGAAGTGTAAGGCTGACGCTGCGCTACTTAACACCTGACGCAATTGGATCTCGAGACTCACACAGGCGCGGCCCCGACACAAATGGATATGATATGATCCTAGTCGGCAACGTCTTCATTCTTCTTCAAGCTCTCATCTTGCGCCTACCTGCTCTCTGAGCGGCTTGTATTTTTGTTTTGCCAATGATTTTTGCGCGCTACTTTTCTGTGTCGATATTTCATATTAACTTTGTTTTCGTGTGCATGCGTGGAACCCGGCGGGGGGGCCTTTCTGCGATGTTCTCACATGAGCCGCATCCCGCCAGCAGCCGATTCTGGTTTCCTGCGATATAGGGATGCTTGGAGACCGTCGGGCGTCTCTACATCCCGCCTGACGGTTCGGGTTCAACTCCCAACAGGGATTCTTCTTTCCTGAGCAGCGATTTTCTTTTGCAGGTTGCCGTGTATGTTGTGCCTTTTCTAAAGCCGCCACCAATGCTGCTGGCGGCATCCGTCTTTCCCACTAGCCCTATATTTCCGCAGACCCATTTTGATGAACCATCCAAGAAAAATAAGCATCGTTGATAAACAGGTATTGCATCTCTGCTCATGGCGCGTTTCTGCTTTCTGATATGCCTTCAGCTCGGCGACTCCAGCGGGCGACTCATCCGCGGATGAGTGGTCCTTCAGCTCGGCGACTCCAGCGGGCGACTCATCCGCGGATAAGTGGTTCTTCAGCTCGGCGACTCCAGTGGCGACTCATCCGCGGACGAGTCGCCCTTCAGTTTGGCGACTCCAGCGGGCGACTCATCCGCGGATGAGTGGTCCTTCAGCTCGGCGACTCCAGCGGGCGACTCATCCGCGGATGAGTGGTCCTTCAACTCGGCGACTCCAGTGGAAAACTAATTTGCATCCATTTCGATTACAGGACTTAATTTTACCGCCTTTATTGAATGCCGTGTTCAATTTCTCATGTCGCTGTAAGAGGTTATGTTCGTCGAACATTTCTAGACAAGACGTCAAGAATCTTCGCTCTGAATTCTGGAACTTGAACGCGGCATCTCCGAAAGAGAACAATCTTCAAGGAATGCAGAGCCAATGGATCATATCTACCCTTAAAAAATCGTCCGACTTTCCAGATCAAGATGAACCAGTCCTCAAATTTGTCATTGGCTCTCAGCGTGTGTGTCGCAAGCTTTATGAGAAATGTTTGCCGATAGCTCATGGACGGCTGACGAAGCTAATAAATGATTTATTTGCCGGAAGAAAACTTAACAGGTAAATTGAGTTTGTACCAGCGCATATCTGATAACTTATACACATTTATCTCTTTGCTCGGTTGCTTGGTTGCAGCCTCGTCCACCAAGGCGTTGCACTCGTATTCTTCGCCACTACCGTGTTCAGTGGCACTGACGTACGTGGTGGCGTTGGTCGAGACACTGACGTGAGTGGTACCACTATCAGTGGGGCTGACGTGGGTGGTGTCACTGTTGGTGTCGCTGACGTGAGTGGTGTCGCTGTCGATGGCACTGACGTGCGTCGTGTCGCTGTCGGTGGCGCTAACGTGCGTCGTGTCGCTGTCGGTGGCGCTGACGTGGGTAATGCCACTGTCGGTAGCGCTGACATGTGTAGAGTCGCTGTCTGATCCGCTTTCCAGCTGCTGGGACCCACCGGTTGCATGCTGGGCCGAGCGCGTTGCATGCTGGGCCAGGCGCGTCGCCTGCTCAGCGGGGCATGTTGCATGCTTGGCGGAGCCGGTTGCATGCCCAGGCTGACTGGTTGCATGCTCAGCCGGGCGTGTTGCATGCTCAGCTGGGCAGGTTGCATGCTCAGACTGGCCGGTTGCATGCTCAGGCGAGCTGGTTGCATGCTCACGAAAGCTGGTTGCATGCCTAGCCGGGCGGGTTGCATGCATGCTCAGCAAGGCATGTTGCATGCTCAGACTGGCCGGTTGCATGCTCAGCTGGGCAGGGTAGATATCTTCCGCGGAGGTGACTCGGCCCGCATTGGGAATTTACTTCGGCCACATTTCGGCCCGTCTCGGCCCGAACCCAAAATTGCCCGCCGCAGGCGCAAAATTTTAATTTTAAGTATGACAATTTGTCAAAAATCGATAAAATTTTGGAAATTTATCTATTTTCCCCTCAATGCGACTCGGCCCATCCGCAACTTTTCCTTCGGCCCGCCTTCGGCCCGGGCCTCCGTGACACGGCCCCGGGCCGGCCAATCCCAGGAAGATATCTTCCCTGCAGCTGGGCAGGTTGCATGCTCAGCTGGGCGTGTTGCATGCTCAGCGGGGCAGGTTGCATGCTCAGGCGAGCGTGTTGCATGCTTAGCCGGGCTGGTCGCATGCTCAACCGGACTGGTTGCATGCTGGGAGGCGCTGGTTGCATGCTGGAATCCACTGGTTGCATGCTGAACCAGGCGTGTTGCATGCTGGTCGGGGCGTGTTGCATGCTGAGACGGGCCCGTTGCATGCTCAGCCGGTCGAGTTGCATGCCGGCGTGGGCTGTTAGGTCCACCCGCCAGTTGCTGGGTCATGTTCAGCTCCTCCTCGGGTAGACTGGGGCAGGATGCAGCATGCTGGTTGCATGCTGGCAGTATGCTGCCCGATCCGCCCGCCAGTTGCTGGGTCATACTCAGCTCCTCCTCGAGGTGCTCAGATTCGCCCGCCGGTTGTTGGGTCATGCTCAGACCCTCCCAAGCAGCAAGACGCGTAGCCTCCCAAGTCGCAAGACGTGCAGCTTCCTTCTTCCTCCAGGCCTTCATCCGCTGGTCCAAGGTCGTACGCTTCCTCCCACTCCTCGAAGGCTTCGAACGACGGGTAGGCGTATCCTCCTCCGAGGACTGCTCACGGTGTTGCTGCAACCGGTACTGGCTGCAATGAATCTCCATCTCGGACTCGTCCGTGCTGTGGGTTAGGTCCGAGGGGCTCGATCCCAGAGTTGCCGCGAGAACTGTCTCGTCTGGTTTGAGAGGAGCAGGATTTGGAGGTGGGTGTGCTCGTCGAACACGTCCGAACACAGCCTGCACAATCGCCTTGCCGCACTGTCTGACCCGCTGGACTGCCGTGGTCCATGTTGAGGCCGTCTTGAGCGCATGGGAGTCAAAGGGGGTGTCCTGCGCTCGTTGTGCCCGCCGACGTCGCCACAAGCGATATGCTTGCTGTATTGATATCGCCGCAGACGCTTGACGCCGTCGAAGGCGACGGAGCCCAGTCGTCTCCCAAGGTCGGCCTTCTTGCGGTACATTCGTCTTCGGCCCGTATTCTTGCTCCACAGCCCGACGCTGCTCGCGTGGGCTCAACTCTGCCCAGGCCAAGCCCAATGTGCCGCCCATGCGACCACGCAAGCGGGCAAGTATAAGCTCGTCCAACTCGTACTTCCGTTGGCGACGGCTGAAAGGAGTAGTCGCGGGACGTCGTGTAGCATGGCGGCGACTGCGCTCAGCCATCCTGTGTGCCTCTGCCGGGGACTTCTTCTTGAGGGTCATGCGTAGTTGTCGTAGTAGGACACTTTCAGAGGTAGCCCCAGCCGGACTTCTCCAGCTCCACGATGTCAACCGCCTACGCTGGTCCGCCAAGGAACTCTGGTACACCTCGGAGGCCCCCGGTGCAGCCAGATGCAGATCCTTGTAGTCGCTGGGCTGAACTGCTGGTGCCGCGTGATGAGCTCGGATACGTGGGGGAGGTCCATCAACATTACCGCGGTCCGAATCGGGACACCGTGTTCGGCACAGTAAGTCTCCCAACAAGAATGTGCTGTCGGTGGGGTTATCGGTGGAGGCAATGATCCCCGAGCAGGGGGAGAATTCTCCACTGAGAGGGGCCGTCTGCTCAAAATGGTAGCGCGCCGGGCGCGCTCTCGGCCACTGAAGGCAATCCGTGATGAACGGGGCCTCGGGCTGACGGTGGAGGGGGGCCGTGCGGCCACACCATGGGGTGAATCTGATGAAGCCTCTGTGCTCACTGGGGCATGCAGCGCTCGCAGTGAGACGGGCTTTGTCGGGGTACAGGCGGTGGCCTCGTCACGTGACGTCCGCGAGGGCCATGAAGGACGGGCTGCCACATTGGTATAGGGCTGCCTCTGTCCACGGGGTCGATGGAGATTTACTCCTCTTGCCCGGGAGCCCCTGTCGGCTCCCCACTCCGAAAAGCTGGATCCTCGGTGCTCGTGATGTCACACGTGGCACACAGATCCCCATAGAGGTCCACGTCAGCATCCGCCAGAGCGAGGATCTCCTCCATCGTTTCCAGCTCTTCGGGGTTGAGGGAATCCTCCTCGACTCTCTCCTCAATGACCTCCACGCAAGCCGCCACTTGCCCTGGCCTTCGCGCCAACCGCGCCGGGGCGTTGGCCTTCCAGATTGCCAACTTCTTTTCGTCTGTGCAATTGGCCACCAAGTGCTCGAGACTGCCACATGCAAAACAGGGCCGCTCCCTCACCGCAGGTGCCGGTCGGGATCCTTGGGTCGCCGCCGTGCTTACGGTCACAGGAGCCGCTGTTGCCGAGTCGCCCCCGGCCGTCCCCGGCTCCCACGTGAGGGCCGCCAACGCAGGCCTCCTCGGGGTCCACCTAGGCCGACCAGCCGGGGTGCTGCGTGGTGGAGCTTACCGCTGTCGGTGTCCCATCTCCAACGCCACCTTACGGGCGATGGTGTCGTGGAGAACCGCGTCCTCCATCACCTTAGCCGTCTCAATTTCCGTGGCCACGGAACGAACCTTCAAGATGGCGGAGGTGTCGGACCGTCCGAGTCGACGTTGTTCATCTTCCCACTGCTCCGGGTGACTGGTGTCCAGCCCCAGATCCGCCAGCTTGGAACCCACTTGAACGCTGTGTCGTAGTCCACCCCAGAAGAGCTCGAGAAGTTCCAGTTTGGTAACCTTACCGCAACCCCGTACTACGTCCGCCACAAAGTTGACAGTCGCGGTTCGGGTGGTGATGCGGGCGTAGAAAGCACCGGTCTTCTCCTCCGATCGCTGCCTCGTTGAGAGTAGCTCCGACTTCAGCCGTTTCAGGGCGTCCGTGGTGATGTCCACCGACAAGGCAAGGTCGCCCATGAACCGTGGCACCGCTGCGTACCTCGCCTTCCACGCCTCTCCTTCGCTGCCTCCTAGCGCCATCTCCTCGACGTACAGCTTCTGGGCCTTGGCCAACTTGGCGGTCTTGATCATCCATAGCAAGGTGGAGACGCTGAGCTGGTTGCGTCCTTGCGCCTCACGCCGAAAGCTGGGAGTAGTGAGCGCCGCAATCACCGTCATGTGCTCCAGAAGCGCATTCACCGCCACAGAGAACTCCTCAAGGTCATCCATGGCCCGGCCCTTCGTGTAGTGATCGCCGGGGAACTCCGGGAGGTCATCCACCAACTTGTAGATGTCCTTCAAGAGCGAGCTCTCGTTCTTGATCGCGGTCTGGTAGGAGCGGTCGTCAGGGTGAACATCGCCATCGGGTCTTCCGGAGCTCGTGCAACCCCGGCAGGTGGTCCCGCCACTGCCGTATGAGTCACCGTCGGGGTGAAGGTCGCGGCATCGGCTGAGAGTCGATGTGAAGGAGCCGGGAAGGTGGAGGGGTCAGTCTGCAACGGGGGCTGGGACACCGTAGAAGGTGACCCAAACGATGCAGCCAAGTACCATGGAGCGGCACATACCTCCACCCAGGCTTGTAGCCCGTCCAGCTCGTAGGTCTCCGCCTCCGACTCCGTGAAGGCGTCCACCACCGGTCGTCTCGGGCATTGGTACCATTGAGACGGAATTCTGGAACGCCTCGTGCCTCGAATAGACTCCTCTGCCACCAAGCGGTCCACCAAGAGAGCGTAGGTGGAGGTCTCGGTGGTGTGCAGCGGACGTATCTCGGGGAAAGAGGTACCACCGGCCCCGCTCAGAATGTATCGAGTAGGACTCAGCCCAAGATTGTCACAGATCTTCAGGGCTGCCGACAGACCATAGCGCGAGGAGGTGATCTCGGGTAACGTCGCTGTAGTGGCCAATTCACCCGGGGGCACCCACAAGGAATCCCCTTGGGGAGTGACCACTAACAGCCGTGTAGTTGACGTCGACGGTCCCGCCCCCCCAGTCGGGTCACCATCAGGGTCATCTCCAGGGTCGTCACCAGGGTCGTCCTCCGTGTCCTTATAGTCGCTACTCCGGCTTTGCGATTCTTCATCGGCGGCGAGCGACTTCCCATCCTTCCAGCCCAAGGCAAGCTGTCCCCCGCTGGTTGCATGCTGGGAGGCGCTGGTTGCATGCTGGAACCCACTGGTTGCATGCGGAACCAGGCGTGTTGCATGCTGGTCGAGGCGTGTTGCATGCTGAGACGGGCCCGTTGCATGCTCAGCCGGTCGAGTTGCATGCTGGGCGAGGCGTGTTGCATGCTCAGCCGGGCGTGTTGCATGCTCAGCAAGGCGTGTTGCATGCTCAGCCGGCCGTGTTGCATGCTGTGTTGCATGATTAGCTGAGCTGGTTGCATGCTCAGCCGGCCGTGTTGCATGCTGTGTTGCATACTCTGCCGAGCTGGTTGCATGCTCAGCCGCTCCCGCTGCATGCTGTGGCTGGCCTTCACCAGACCCGTACACCACAGGGGTGTCCATGCTTGCCCGGCGTCTGCTTGCTAGACGCCGTTCCTCGGCCACCTCGCCCTCCGCTGTAGTAGCCTCTAGCTGAGCCATTTGATCGCGTAAGCTCCCCACCTCGGTCTCTGCGAGAAACCGAGCGGTCTCAGCGCGTACTGCATACCCTCTGCAACATTCCCTGGTCCGTCAACTCCTTCCTCCGATGTTTCTCCAACTTGAGACGCCGTTCTCGTCGTCTGCGACTGTGCCGAGTACCCGCTGCAGACTCATAGCCGGAGCCAGATGTAGTGCTCCCAGGTTGAGACGCGTGAGCTTGAGAGAGGTCCTCTGTCACCACGTCTTGAGGCTCCGTGCGTATTGGCAAGGTTCTCCCAAGAGCACGGCGACGATGATGCGGCTGGTGGTTTACCACACCCTCGTCAGGAGAAGTATCGGTGTGGGGAGTCGGTTCCATCAGCGGTGTCGGATACAATCGTTGGGGGACCACTCTCATATCAGTCGCCACCGCCCGCTCTGCAGCCGCCATGCGCTCTCGCGCTGCCCACCATTCTCTAGCACGTGCCTCCGACGCAGGGTCAGCTCCATATACTGGAGGTGGAGGCGGTGGAAAATAAGCGGGT
>LGRX02012562.1:0-40742 GCA_001247695.2 Cymbomonas tetramitiformis
AATGTCAAAATTTTATATTTTTGAGCTTGTCCAAACCTTCTCCAAACTTCTCCAAAAATATCAAGCCGTATAATAACATTTTCCGAAATTATGCACTTAAGTATGTAACCCCCGTCCACCCACACGTGCCACATGCCATATGGGGTTGACTCCGGAACCGGATTACTATTCACTGTATCTGGAATACAGCACCGGGAACGCGACCAAGTATTTGCGAAGGATGAACCTCGGTATTCAGGAAGCCAAAAGTTTTTCGTTCGTGGACTCGACCATGGTTGCGGTCATTGGGTACTGTTTTGGAGGAACAGGTATTGTGACCTGGTATTTCATATCCTCAAGAATTGGCATTTCACATCCTCGAGAATTGATGGGCTTGAACCCAGACGAAAAAAGTTAAGACAAATCAACACTACAAAATCCAAAGCCCGCCAGCTAGCGATAGTTGTCATCTTGTCGATTTCGTTGTGCACACCTTCTTGTCGAGCGCAGCTTGATCAATCTGAAATAAAAAGTTCAGGATTTCTGAAATAAGTTTGTTTTGCATGATTCTGAAATAGGTTTTCGACATGTGACACCGTCGCACCGCACGTGCCGATCCGACGCAGAGTACTGCACGGCGGGTCCTAGTCATATGTAAAGCACTCAATACGACATGACTTAAATTAAAACTTTACCCCGTGGACCCCAAATTGGGCCCCAACTACCGAACGGTTATTAACAGACCGCTACGTCCCGAAAATCGCAAATCGGCAGGCAAACGTCCAAAGATTCAACCTCAACTAGCACCTGGAGATCGTCAGGACAATCACTCCTACCCCAATGATCGAGACAATCTACAAATCCTAACAATTAACCTCCGCGCACTCCACGGCCGTCACCTTCCACTCCCTGCACCTTCCTCAATGTGCGAGCACCGATCTAGCGGGACGAGGAGAGAATGCACCGGGAAAAAAGAAAGGTGAACTGAATCAAAGTCGTCCTGACGTCATGCGGTCCACAGGTCCAATTATACCCATGACCTATCGGTATACAGAACTAAGAAATACTAGTAAGGTCTATATAATCGCGTGAAAAGGACACAAACAGATCTAGAGTTCAAAAGCATTTCGGCTAGTAGCAAATTGTGCACGTATTGATCTGAAATTTCAGGCACCAGATGTGGTGCGTGTAAGGTAGCGGTGTATTGCTCGAAGGAGTGTCAGATAGGTCACTGGGATAATCCGCCCCCATTTTTAAGGACTCGGGTCGCAGTAGCGACGCGCGTGCAAAACGAGCTCTAGATTGTATCCTAACATGTTCTAGCATAAGGCATCATAAGCAATATGTAGGTGAAAATCGTACGTACGATTGTCAACAACAATAAATGACTTTAATAATATATGTTTGTTTCCAAATGAGTCTTCAGCTGTCTATATATTCTTTGACACCATCCGAATTTCTTTTCCCCTACAGTAGTATTTTTATCACTTTTTTAATTAATTTATTATAGCTGGAAAAAACACATGGTTAAAAATAATGTTGGAAATTAAATAATGTTCCATCCCCGACGTCTGTATAAAGGTAAAGATAAATTATAAATTATTTAATTTTCCACGACTGACACCAAGGTGATAAAGATAATGATAAAGTATAAACTATTAAATCCCCACGATTCCCAAGAAGGTGATAAAGCTAAAGAAAAAAATATAAATAATTCGACTCATCCGTCCGACGGGGAAACTGACAATTTGCCTCACCGTGCTGTTATATTTCGCCCTCACCACGCATACGGAGTTACAGGCTGACTTCGTTGTTTTGATTATGTCTGCCTTTGCAGGGAAGTGCATTATCTGCAAGCAGCTAGAGCTCGTTGCTGAGGCTCTCGGTTCCCGCCTTTCGTTCACGTAGGGCGTACTGTATGTACACTAATAATATTGAGTATCGATGCATATTGTACTACGATATATTTAAAGTGATGATTTGTTATGTTGAAGTTTATAACATGATGTGCTATGGATATGATTATGTGGAAATAAACAGCAGTTAATACCATGATCTGCTGCATGAATATGATTATCGGCAGTTAATTTCATGATCTGCTGCGAATATCATTATCGACTGTGCCACAGATCGGATCATTCGTTATTATTAATTCACTATCTGCTGACTGTATGTTGTGAATAACAGTATTTGTACGATTACAGAACCGTAATTTTGCTTATCATAATATCGTATGCATCTCACCGCATTATTTCATCTCACCGCATTATTTCAGCGAACCAGCGAACCAGCGAACCAGTTTGGGCGTGTATGGGGCTACATTTTGAGCTATCAAACGTAGGCATACAGCCAGTTTTGCGTTGAAAAGAATACACGCAGTAAACGGTAGAGATTGATAATACGACGAAAGGAAATGTTTAAAATAAATATTGTTTCATGGCGTTCATGTGCTTGATAAATGATAAAATAATCTTTTAAATTAATTGCTTCGTGGGATTGTACATCGTGTTAAATAAAAAATAAAAAACTTTAATTAAATAATTCGAGATCGCGAAAAAGTTTAACACTCTTAATTCTTTATCACCTGACCTCAGATACAATAAAAAGTGATAAAAATACCACTGTACATACTTAGCGGCAGCAATTTCGATTTGCTAACATGTCCTCTGGAAGACCCAAACGGAAGCACAACCAAACAGCTAAGGCTATTGCTGCGCAGCAAGGTTTTCTTTTGCTCCATAAAGCTCGGCATTTGCATTTGAAAATTATTTTTTCATGGCTCGCACCAAACAGACTGTGAAGAAAGTTTATAGTATAGTCCTTGGACCTTCAGGAGGGATATCATCTGCAGGTGCGACTGAGGAACCTCCGCCACCCGCAGCGACCGTGTCTACTGCGAGGGTGGAACTAGCGCCACCCGCCGGACCGGTCTCTGCCGTGACGGGTGATCCAATGCCACCCGCGGGAACGGTGCCTACAGCACGTAGTTCCCAGGGATTGATTATTCGGGTGAAAAAACCTAATCCTCCGGAGGTGTATTCAGACCAGGCTGCGTGTGTGACGAGCCTGGTCACACACGCAGTGGGACGACTATGGGACTCTTGACGAAGATTGACCCGTATAGGTTCATTGTACTGCAGACTTAGATGTTTTTAGTTCCAAACCAAACCTACTGATGAGGACCTTGTGGTGGGGGTCGAAACGCTTATAGGTTACAAACAGTTTTTGAAAACTCCAGTTGTAATGAATTAGCCGTATTATCAGTGATTACTCATCTACGTTTAGACCACAGCGAACTCTGTTACCGCTCTTTATTCTCTCCGTCCTCTGAGCTCGCAGATTATGTCCCTCAATTGTTCACTCAGCTGAATGTCACATCCGCCCACTAATTTCCGCAACATTTCGCTAATCTCATTCTCATGAATTCAGACCCCCTTATTATAGGGTGTCGCAGCTACGCCGTGCCTACCGGCACAGTCATGGTTTCGGTGATTTTGTGCCCATCTCCCAGGACCGAAATAAACGCAAAAAGCGCGCCATAGATTCTTAATAGCGCCCAAAAATGAAATCATATGCTGTCCATTAGTTTTGGTATTATGTATATACTTCGAAGTATTAAGGGTAGGCTCAGGACCTCTGACCCGGTTTCGGAAGGAGTGACTTTCGGAACCTGTTTCGAAACCCACCCCTCGTTCCACCGCTTCGTATTGTCGCTGGGGAATCTTTTCTGCCAACTGGGCTTTATTGACTCCACGTCATTTGTCCTACATTGCACAAAAAACTCGTCTGCATTGTCAGATGCGAAATTTGTGGACGGTCCGCAGATAACTTAGGAGCTAGAACCTATTTTGCCTGGCGCCGTCGTTTCGCGATGCAAGAAACTCTGTCGGGGAGCTAGGATAACGTTCACCCTTCGAACATTCCAACGTGGCTACATACTTGACAAAACTGAACAGTCCGATCAATAAAGTTGCAACGGTTGAAATGGCTATAAAGGAATATCATATGTTAAGTACGAGGACTTTGAAGCAACAGATTCCTACCGAATCCGCAATCCATAAATATTATTTTTTAGTAGAGGCCTAAAATATTGAATTTCCAAGAAATTTATCGATGTGGCGCAATAAGCTGCCGTCTCTGACTATCAAGAATTCGGGATTGTAAATTTGATCATCACCAAGCGCTCACCCCCCCCCGAACTGACCCATAGTGCAGTGAGCTACTGATTAGTGTAATGATGTATTAATGAAAAGCAATTTGTTTGTGTTTAATACTATCAGCTATTCCTGCTGAGAATGTAGACACCTTCATTGCCGGGAAGGATAACCATTGTCGCAGCCATTGACGGTCGTTTCAAAATTCTGAATTACCGCGCGCTATACCCAAATGAACGCGTCAAACCACAGCGAAATGTGCGGTTGAGCATTCAGTCAGTGCAAAATATTATTTTGGACAGATATCACATATGAGATACTATTTTTCCCAATGCTTCCTTCACCCGATGCGCATGATCGCTTGCAAGTGAGCGCGCGGTTGAAGGAAGAAATCCTAGCGGAAACGTGGACGCGGTTAGCATCCGTGTTTCCGCTAGAGGTGACATTGCAATGTGAAACACTCAGTAAGTGTTTATTATGCGTATGTGATATGCGTGATATGCGCATGCCGTGCAGTATGCGTCCCCGCTGGGCGTGAGTCGAGATGGCTGGCTCGATTCGCGCCCATTACCCCGCTTCACAATAGCCGTCCAGCAACCTGATTACTGGACGGATCTTGCGCGCGCAAAACATATATGGTTCCTAAGACACCTAAGAATCAATATGCAAAGTTTCGTTGTGTTTGGCATACACAACACTCTCAGGACAGCTACCGCGCACGCAGTGATGGCGAGAGCAAGTCGCTGTCCACATATCGGGGAGAGGATTGTTTTCCACTGCTTTGTTATGAATCAACGCACATCACTGACGTGGAACCGAACGAAGTCATCGCCAGATCATTCGACGCGATTTTATTCCGTTTATATTCTGTGTATCGCAGAAATATTATTGGCTGAATTACATCACCGGGCCCTCACTGGCTAAGGCATCGGCATGGCACACGCATACATTGAATTTTCGTCAGCCATCGTCATTCATTTTATATTTTGGGATACTATAGTATGTGAAATCGTAAAGCGTATGGATTTGCCCGATGTGTTCTTACCGAATCTTTTTGAAAATACAATTTATATTGCACTCCCTTCTCACGACTAAATGCGTGGACACACCGGACACCCCGATCGGAGGGGCTTTTGTGTTCTGTCCAAGCGCTTTCAGCCGACGATGATGGGAGAAATGGGGCAATCCGCGTAAAAGTGAAACTTAAAGTTCCAGGTCACAATCGCAATAGATTGTGATCGCGGCTTCATAATTGGTCGTCATTCTAATTTTCCGGTTAAAACGTTCCATGGTGGCAGACCCCCGTATATCTTTCATGCCATTTCACCGTCTCCACGAAAACATTTTGGGTTTCGGAGGCCTACCCAAACCCCTTTTGTAAGCTTCCGGAACCCATCCAACGGTTGTTTTGGCTTCCGAAAGCGGGCGTCGGTCTCAGTATTAATTCCTAAATAATTCAATTACACTCTGGCTTACTACAAAACGACTGGCATGCACCAAGCAACAGAGGCATCCGATATTACACGGACCGCGACTTACATGTCCACCGGGCGATACCGCCGGCACACATACGCGACGCTTTACTCGGCGCGGACGGGGCTGCAATGACGATTTACGGATGCGAAGGTGTATGGCACTGAGATTAATGTATGCGTACGATGATGTACGCAACGTGAAATTGCGGTGACGAGTCCTAATTAAGGGCATCTTATTGGGCTCGTCGAGACCTTTAATTTGATATATCATATGCAGAATACTCCAATCGGAATCACTTTCGGCAATGTAAATGCACTCTCAGAACCTTCCGAAACCGGTTTCGGAAGGTTTCCAAACCAAAGTACGGGGTTCGGAACCTAGCTTCGGAAGTGGGACTTCCTAAACCGGGTCAGAGGTCCCGAGGGGTTGGACATCGATTTAATTTCATTAAGTTTTTCAGATGTAAGAAATCAAAACACATTGGCGGAAATTCAAGAATAGATATTAGCCTAAAATCGATTCCTCCTGGTCTTAGGATAATTTTGATACAACTGAGAAGTGCTCTCCACTTTTCTATTGGCAGTTGCACCATGCAGATTACTGTGTCCGACAACCGCCACTTTCGGGCCGAGTAATCGCCCAAAATAGCCATAATGTTGGCCCCGCCAAATAATGCGATTGACGTCCGTACTCGCATAAGTCTCCTACTACCGCCCTATATCGCACGGAGACCTCAAAATTTTAAGAACTGGTACAAATGTTCCATAACCATTCTGAAATGACGATACCGACGTATGCATGCCACACGCACTGTTTTTCTACTCTGAAGTTGCAATAAGCTACATCTGTATTCATCACACCGGCTATTTGGTACCAAGGAAATTAAGCCCCCAAAATCATCATTATGAAGTACGCCGTATAAAGCAAATTCCCGGGCTCGGGGCGGATATTCAAGCATTATTTCTATGTGGAAATTTATGTTCGCTAATTATGTTTAAACTTTCACGAATCTGGCTTTCAGCTGGGGAAGACTGGTTGGCGGGAACTGGATCTGGCAACTGGGAGGTGGCAACGGGGAACTGTTTCTTGGACTAGGACTAAAATATCACATTACAGATCACGGACAGAGGCAGCATGCGTGCATAGGCATGATGGCATTGCCATCGTCAGATCGATTGACCAAGGTTACGTGCCCCCAATCAATGGATGCCAGTCATCATACAACCAATGCACCATCGATCAACACCACAGCAAAGCCACCAACATTTGGCGAGATACAATACAATCATCTCCATCTCGTAAGACATCAATGCACCACCATAGAGTGCTGGCATGATATTGTCCTGATGACCTAGCAATCCGACACATGTACAAGATATTCATGAATGGAAAGGTATTGGTCCCCTTACAACAGGATTTTAGTAGCCATATTTATCATTAAGGTGTGTGCGCCCATCACCAGTCTGCCCAGCAGGAGCCACCCAAACTGCCTTTTCATCTCCCGGAGCCATAGATGGTGGTTCAAGTTCCGATGAGACGCCTTCCATAGCAGTCCCGCTCTCCTCCAGTTCAAGCTGGGTCACACCTTGTGCGCCGGTACTTCCAGCTAACAGCTGTGCATGAGCCCCCATATTTCTCCCCGTCACCCCCAACCAACGGCATCGCCTTCGCTTTAATAAGCCAGAGAGTCCTCCTCAATTTCCAGTTACCCCCAGGCAAGTCATCCTCGCTTTACAGCATCCCACAGTAAGGCATCCTTGACATGCGCAATACATGGCAGTAAGGCACCCTTGACATGCGCAGTACATGACAGTAAGGCATTCTTGACATGCGCAATACATGACGTCGCATCGGCACGACGCCACGCATACATAGCAGTAAGGCACCCATGGTATGGCAGTACATGACGTAACGCATCCTTGACATGCGCAGTACATGGCAGTAAGGCATCCTTGACATGCAATACATGGCAGTAGGCATCCTTGACATGCAATACATGGCAGTAACGCATCCTTGGCATGCAGTACATGCAGTAACGTATCCTTGACATCGCAATACATGGCAGTAAGGCATGCTGACATGCGCAATACATGGCAGTAAGGCATCCTTGACATGCGCAATACATGGCAGTAAGGCATCATGACATCGCGTAATACACTGTGGCAGTAAGGCACCTTGACATGCGCAGTACATGGCAGTAACGTAATATGACATCGCAGTACATGACAGTAGGCATCATGACATGCGCAGTGCAGCATTAACGCATCCTTGACATGCGCAATGCCATGACAGTAAGGCACCTTGACATCGCGGTACATGGCAGTAAGGCATCCTTGACATCGCGGTACATGGCAATGGCACCATGACATCTGCAGTGCATGGCGTAAGGCATCCTTGACATGCGCGGTACATGGCAGTAGGCATCGCGACATAGCGGTACATGGCAGTAAGGCATCCTTGACATCGCAATACATGGCAATGCTGTGTATCCTTGACATGCGCAGTACATGGCAGTAAGGCACCCTTGACATCGCAGTACATGGCAGTAACGCATCATGACATGCGCAGTACATGGCAGTAGGCACCCTTGACATGCGCAGTCCATGGCAGTAACGCATCCTTGACATGCGCAGTACATGTCAGTAAGGCATCCTTGACATGCGCAATACATGGCAGTAAGGCATCCTTGGCATGCGCAGTACATGGCAGTAACGCATCCTTGACATGCGCAATACATGGCAGGGGTGCCACATCTGAAGTGTATGCCTTCTAGACCTATGCGATGCATGCCATTCGCCAGCGTCCAACTCGTATTTCGGCCCGCAGCCACGCAACCACACCATCGATGCCTATGGTGGCATGGCCTGTGTGAAACTGTCTGTAACGGAGAACCTCACTCGGGCAGGTCGGTCTGGGAGATTCGCCCAGCAGTCTGAGCACTCTTGTGGCCGTGCAATGTACGCTCGAGTGTAGCGCACCGCAGAGGACCGTCGGATGGGCCTGTGGGGGAGAGATCTCATCAAATGAAGCTCACCAGTGCAATCTCCCGGTCCACCTGCCCTTGCGCCTCGCTGACCGTCTCCGGCTGTCCCACCGGTGTAACGTGGCCACCAGCCTCCGCCGCACTCCGCGCCTGCTCAAGAGGCAGTTGGAGGGGGGCGGACAGCCGGTCAGTGTGCGGAGCTTCCACTGCCGCGCACATCTACACGCCAGGAGGGGGCTCGCAATGCCAGAGAGGAACCGCTCCTTGATTGGCTGCACCTGAGCTCTGCAAGAGGAACACCTCTGCGGCCCCGGCCACCAGGCATGGGAAACACGTGGGTGGAGGGAGGGCCTCACCGCTTGCACCAACGCCCTTTTCCGCTGCTGCTCGTGCATCAGCAGCAGCTGCTCTCTTTTCAGGAACCCGTCCTCCGCGTGTTCTCCCTGACGAGTACCATCCCCGCACCTGCCTTGGGTCACCTTCACCGGCCACGGCCCTCGCTCCAGGCGCAGGAGGCGGAGCCGCAACGCTCAGCTGCCCGCCCGGACTGACCATCCGCCTGGCGTGTTGGGCAGGGAGAGATAGCACCGGCTGCGGCGAGGTCCGGGAAGAAGCAGCAGGCGACGGCTGGGCAGCAGAGGTGGGCCGGGGAATTGATGGGACTTGCCTTGGCCTCTGCCTCCTTGCGCTCCTTGCGTCGACGCTTCTCCTGTTTCTTGAACTCTCGCCGGCTTAGCCTCTTCTCCCCTACTGCCTCTGCTCCCGCCTCTGCAGCTTCCTCATCCGCCTCCTGGGTGTCCTCCTGTGCGAGCACACAACATCGCCTCCCACCCTCACAGCACATCCTCACAGCCTACCATCTCAGCAACATATCTAAATGGCCAGATAAAGCAATCAACCCTACCCAACCCGGCCTCACCCTCCTGATAAATCCTGCAATGCATCAGTTCTACTGATCTGGTACAGGGCTACCCTCTATCATTTAACACGAACCACCAACCACTTGCGGGCCCCGCAACACAGCCTCCGCGGCTCATTGGCACTACAAGCAGTTTACCGCCCGAGATCTGACGGCTGAGACATGATGTACCAGCAGCGCACTGCCCGGCGGCTCTTCGATGCTGTCAGACTGCTCCTTTCTCGTCTCCGCGACTGCCGCGAGCTCGGCAGTTGCCTCCTCCGTCTCCGCGGGTGCCGGAGGTTCAGGCTCAGGTTCGCCGACGCAGGGCCCCGCAGGCTCCTTTCCAGGGCCCTGCAAAGACGGAGACCCCCGCACCACGCACTTCACCGCACCTTCGCTTGCCAGCTTCCTCATCCAATCACAGCCGCCCCGCGTGTAGCGCCCGAGGCGCCCCACTGCGCGCAAGCCGTCGATGTGCCAAAAGGCAGTGGGGCTAGAACCCAACGAGAGCAAACCGCTAGCGAGATTCAAAATTTCTCCCAGCACCCTTGCATTTTGCTCTTGGTGGGTTCTCCCCTCAGTCACCTTCTGATAGGCGGCCCAGGTACCCACTCGGCGCTCGCTTTGCAGGCAAGCCTCAGGCGCGGCATGGCGACAAAAATAGAGCCCACCCGGCGCTCTCTGCGCAGGCAAGCCTCAGGCGCGGCATGGCGACAAAAATAGAGCCCACCCGGCGCTCTCTGCGCAGGCAAGCCTCAGGCGCGGCATGGCGACAAAAATAGAGCCCACCCGGCGCTCTCTGCGCAGGCAAGCCTCAGGCGCGGCATGGCGACAAAAATAGCGTCTCCATGGTAGCCACAACGCGCCCCCAGATCCAAGCCGCCCAATTGGAGGAAACCTGTCACATCCGAGGGAAGCCGTCACGAGGGACGCATGTCCCAAGAAAAGTGCATCATGCGTGGCGCTCAGCCGGTGCGGAGCTGACATGGAGCAGGCTTGTGTGCAAAACATCCGAGCGGGGCAACCAACCGCGCACAGCTCTCGCCGTTAATCATGTTTAAAGAGGTGATGGGACAAAAAGTACCTTCGCCCCATCAGCAGCAGGTGTGCTGCTGGCTGCTGCAGCGCTCGAGGGCGTGGCTGCGCCATCCTCCAGCGCGGGGGGCGATACATGCGCCGATGGGGTGACCGCGGCAGCGGGCGCTTTGCGGCGCACTTTCGGGTACGAGGTGAGCGTGTACGCAGCGAGAGCTGGCACCGAGGACGCCGCCCTCCGCCTCTGCCGCAAGCACCGTCCCCCTCCCCTGACAGTCGTATCCAGTCCCATACGTTCTTCACAGATTTTTCACTGAAGCCTGGCTTTGCCCCCACCCCCCAGCCCCCTCTTCCTCCATTCTCTTTTGTGCCCTTCAACAGATAACTCCCCTCCCTGCGATGCCCGGCTCCTGACAGCCGCTGCCAACGGGCGCTCGCGGCGGATCCCCCCACCACCTCCATGCAGAAACGCCTCACTACTCCCAGGTCAGCTCCCCTCCTTCGTCACGGGGGCGCATGGTGCAGCCCTCACCTGCGGCTCAGGTTCCTCCGCCTCCTCCATGTCGGCATCTAGGAGCGTTTCCTCCTGCAAGCACGGCGCACAGCAGCGCTGCCTGAGACACCTTCGCGCAAGGTGCTGGCAGCGGCGCAGCGCTCATTGTTGGAATCTGCAGTGTCTGCTGATCAGTTTGATGTAAAGCATGACTGTCTAGGCCCTGTACAGCACTCAGGATGATCAAACCCTGAAGAAACCCTGAAGAAACCCTATGAAACCCTTAGATCTAGATCTAGATCTGCTGAACCAATCGTGGCCGTTGGATCAAGTGATGACCATCGGCAAGACACTGTGTGTAATAGTTCACGGCCCATCGCAGACGTGTCACTGCAGTCGTTATGAACCTGGCAGTGGCACGTCATAACTGAAAAAATAGCGAACTTTCACTTAGACTGGCCAATCAGTAATGATGGCGCGCAAATGTTCGTGGCGTTTCGAGCTGCGAACTGGTATATCTTATGATAATGAAAGTTAGCAGTTGCTTTTGCAAATTACCCGACTCTGAATTCTAAAAGGTTATGGGCCCACTTACGTTGTAAGTGAGGATCCATTTTTGTTTATCACGCAAATTTTCCGCTGCGCGTAAGAGAATTCACTATGGTCAAAGGGAAGAGCTACAGCCAAGCTGCGACACCGCCACCTGCGGGTAGCGCGCCAGAGTATGAAGTGTCCTATTCTGGCGAGTCGACTTCGCGAGATGTTATACTGAGTAACCAGCAGGAGGATATCTCGGCGCTTAAGGATATGGTGAAAGGTTTGAGTGCTCAGCTGAGCAATCTTCAGCTGAGCAACCTTCATCAACCAGGCCTCAACGCCGCTCCTGTCCCTGAGGACAAGCATCTACCTTTGTCGCCCGTTAGTGGGCAACGTCCTTTGCCTAGTCTTTCTTATATGACTAAGGGGCTTACCGCGGACTCGCACTTTTCTGGTAAAACTGACCAGGAAGGACATTGGGACGAGTTTGTTTCGAGAATTAAGCCGTCTTTACGCCACCCTTCTCTAGCATTGTTGCTTATGGCGTCTACTCCGCTCCAAGAGGTGAGGGAGGATAAACATTATCTTGAGGAAGCGAATCAACTGTTTTATGACTTCCTCTGCCGCGTTACCACGGGTACTGCGAACGCTCTTGTTCGTAGCTACGAAGAGGATTCTGACGGTCACGGAGCTTGGCGAGAACTGGCCCAATTGCGACACGACACCAGCGCTGTCTACTTCATCACTCAGGTGGACAAGCTGTTGTCGCTACCGAATCAACTCTCGAGACTTGCTCCTCCTCTCCCCACGTTTTTGGAGTCGAGGGAGGCAATTCGTCGTATACGCGAATACTCCGCGAATACGCGCGTTACGCCTTCTGGCAAGCCTCTGTGTATGGAGACAGTTGAGACCATGTTTACTGCCATGGCTGTTGTACGACTGCACCCGGACTATATGCTCGTCAAGTCCAAATTTATGTCTGAGGCCATGCCGACCGTAAGTGTGCTGTCGGCCCAGGTAGCATCTCACTATGACACCATACTCGCTCCGCGCGCTGGTGTAGCGCAAACTGCCCACGCACTGCAGACTCAATCTGAGACTGCTGGTGCCATCGCTGACGACAGGCGCAGGCAGGAGGAGGGGAAGAGGAAGCAGCTGGCTGTCAAGGTGCCGTGCCCTGTGTGTCACAGACGCGGGCACTCTGCTAAGGACTGCTTCATCAAGAACGTCGAGAAGCGGGAGGCTTTCCTCAAGAAGGCTACGGCGACCGCCAAGGAGGCGGTTCTCAAGAGAGTGGCTGACTACGAGAAGAATGGTAGCTTACCGAAGCCTGGTGGACATCTTGGCGCTGCAGCTGGGAAATCTGAGCTTTATCCTGGACTGGAAGAAGCTGGTGAGGTCGCCTTCGCTATTCGGGAGGCGAGTGCATCTGACTTGCACCCTGGTCTGGACGAGGCTGGTGAAGATATATATTCCAGTCACTACGGTTCTGGGCTGTTGGAATCTGGTTGTGGTAGCATCTCTGGCTCGCTGACCTCTTGTCCGACTTCGAGCCAGCTGTCAACGTACCAGGAGTTCTCGTTGTGTGAATTTCTGGAAGGTGAACACTCTGCCCTCAGCTCAGAGTCAGGTGCGAGTGTTGTGCCCCACACTGCTGGCGAGATGGAGAAGCACTCTGATACTGGTGGGACTTTATTCACTCACTGGGAGAGAGCTGCCCGTGAGGCTGCATGGCGCTGGAACACCTTTGAGAATGACTCTGCTAAACTCAGACTCAGCATCTCTGGGTTGAGTTTGGCCCAGCGCGAGCATTGGATATGTGGTCGAGGCTCTGTACCTGTGGAGTCCCAGCCCTATGAGCTCCCGGTGTTCAATTACTACTCTGTCCTGGTGGACGTGGGCGAGCCTGAGCTCGTTGTGTCCCATGCCACTGATGGGTGCACCGAGGACAATGAGGGCACTGTGAGTGCACCTCGTGTGGAGTTGTCTTCAGTGGGGTGCCCTCCTCGAAGGACCAGGAAGAAGCACCACTGCTACGTCCCCAACAAGCATTCTCAAGGCGCCAGAGTTGTGCCTGTGTATGACTCGTGGGTCTACATTGATGTGCTCACTGCCTTCTTCCCTGACAAGGCTCGTCTGAAGAGGACACAGGCCCAGTGGGATTGTGGACGTGACCAACACCTGGGTGGCATTTTTCAGATATCCCCCAGGCAATTATGGTTCAAGCCTGAGTTGCAGCAGTGGCATTCTATCATGATGGCTGGGACTGTGGAGATATACCTTCGTGCTTGTGACATACTTGACAGGGGCACTACCCTTCCTCGTGGTGTTGAGTGTACTGTCAGTCTCGGGGTGATCCTCTACCAGCGCAACCTCATCAGGCAGCTTACAGATGACATGGATATATTGCTGAAGCTGGAGTCTGTGATGGTGCGCACCTCGCTTGAAGACCTGCACAGCTGGGCCTCTGAGCTCGGGAAGGCCACTAGAGCCTTGGTACGGGTGGTGCAGCACTATGCAGGCATGCTGTCCTTCGATGAGGGGTGGGGTGTAGATGAGTCCTCGGACGATGACTCGGATGGTGATGATTCTCTGCCAGGCTTGGAAGATGCCTCTGACTCTGATGAGGAGGAGGAGGGGCCAGTGACAGGTGATTCTGGCTCTGCTGATATGGTGGGCTCACCTGATTATGATCAGCTTATTGGAGACCGGGATTCCTGGTCTTACCAACCAATGGGGGACAGCTGTATGCCTGATCCTCTCTCTGTCTCTGAGCTGCCTGGCAGTGCCTCTGCTGTAGGGGCTCCTGACCTCACCTCAGGTTCGGACTCTGCCTCAGATTGTGGTGATTCTCTACCAGATCTGGAGGATGCCTCTGACTCTGACGAGGAGGAGGAGGGTGTGTACCATGGGCACTTAGACGAGGGGGAGGACTCTGTGGACCTTGGGCAGCCCGTTGAAGGAGTGGGTTATGACCCCTCTGATGATTGGGCCTCTGGACTACTTTCTCAGCCTTGCAAGGTTCCCATCTGCACTGTGGGTCTGCTCCCCAGTGACTATTATGAGGACAACTGTGAGGACTGCTGTGGTGATGCATGTGATGACCTTATCGAGGAGGTGGACCTCTGCCATGCTCAGGTGGCATGTGGTGTGCGTGCTGGTGACGGTCGCACTCGGTCTGATGGGGGCAAGAGTGCTGTTATTGACAGTGGTGCCACCAAGCACATTTTCATCTCTGTCCACATGTTTAATGCGGACTATGATGCTACAGCCTGTGAGACTTTCAGTGTGGTGCAGAGCCAGTCTGTGGACTCCTCTGGCAGTGGCTCAGTGACCTTTGCCAAGAGAGATGTGGAGTCTGGGCGTGTGGTTGGGCTGCGGTTCATGGACACGCACTGCATACCTGGTCAGCCCTTCAACCTTTTATCTGTGGTGGCCCTGGAGGATGCAGGTTTCAGTGTGGACTTTGGGGCTAGAACTTTATCCAAAGGGGGGGTTGTGTTCTCCTTTGCCAGAGTTGGCAACCAGTATATTATGCATGAAGATACATATGGCACTCTGGATACACATCTAGCCTGTGCTGTGACACATACTGACGATCAACGAGACCGTTCTGACTGGAAGTTTGAAGACACCAAGCCTCACTTCACTACTCATGGTCCTTTTCTCCTGGAGCTATTTTCCTCTGATGACAACCACATCCTGGAGCATCACTGTACCATCACTGACTCATGCTTTGACAAGGACTGGGCTGGCAAGCAGTGCTATGGGAACCCACCGTTTGACCACGACATTATTCTACGATGTCTCCAGAAGGCCCTCGCTGACTTCGCCAGAGACCCCTCTAACACCAAGTTCATGCTCATATTACCTAAATGGGTTACAGCGAGCTGGTGGAGTCTGGTCTCTCAGTTTGACATCATTCATGAATACCCTGTTGGTGCTAGGATCTTTTCTGCACCACGGGAGTCATGCTATAATGTAGCCAACCTGGATCCCTGTGGAGAGGATCGTGTGTGGATCGAGGACATCAAGTGGCCAGTAGTGGTGCTTTTCAAGGACTCGCACACCACGGAGCGACTTGACATCAAGATGCTGCAACATGTAAGACTGGGCCACATTGGTGACAAGTCTGTTGACCACATGTTTGCTCAGAGTGTCCCCATGAGTATCACCGAGTCACAGTACTCTGGCAGCCCTGTGCAGCATTGCCCCGAAAGGTGCATTGCCTGCAGGCTGACCAAAGCCATCAGGCCTACTGTGAAGCCAACAGGGAGGGAGCTGTCCAAAGAGCTGGGCAATCTTGTGTGGTCAGACACCTGTGGGCCTTTCAGGGTCAGTGCTGGGGGGTTCAGGTGGTTTGCACTATTTGTTGATGACTGCACTACATGGATATCCATCTTCTACCTGAAGGTCAAGTCGGACTACCTCCAGACCTTGCAGCAGTATCTGAAGGAGGTGAAGCGCCTGAGGAGCACCATGGGCCTATCCAGTGAGTACCACATGGTGCTCCACACCGATGGCGACAGCACCATGATAGCTGGACAGACTGCAGCCTTCTGTGAGGAACATGGGATTGAGCAGAGGCATGGCTCACCGTACCTGCACGAGAACCAGGCGAGGGTGGAGAGGTCACACCGAGATGTGCAAGCTATGGCCAGAGCACTTCTGCTGACCTCTGGGTTTGGTTCAAGTATGTGGCCTCTGGCCACCCGCCATGCAGTGTACATCCTCAACCGCACGTTCCGCAAGGCTCTGGGGTGGACTTCATCCTACTACCTTACCAGGAACAAGCACGCTGACCTGTCCCAGTTACGGATATTTGGATGCAGGGCCTATCCCTTCATTGACCCCACGGTCCGTGAACACAAGCTCAGCAACCGGGCACGTGAGGTCAGATATGTTGGACACTCAGAGGTGTCATCTGCCTATCTACTTTATGATTGTGATGCTGGCAAGGTGGTCAACTCTGGTATGGTTACCTTCTCGGAGAAGCTGGACACGCTGGGTAAGGTGATCACCTCATGGGACCCTTCTGCAGTGACCCCTCTCAAGACCAACTTCATGGCCACCACTCTGGATGCGCCCTACGTGGATCCTCCGCCTACGCTGTTGAAGACTGCTGTGCTGGAGCAGGGTGTGTACATCCCTGAAGGTAGTGACGAGATTGTGGCTGTTGTGAAGGTGGAGACCTCTGACGACGTGTGCTGGGTGAGCTTGAGCTCATATCTCGAGCCAGGCAGTGAGCGCCTGTCACTACTGAGGGACTGCCCTACATATGGGAGTATCAATGCCCACTATCCACTCTTCACCGAGGTGCGCGCTGTGACAGGGAAGGGGGACTACGAGGAAGCCATGGTGTGTGGACGTGCTCTTGGGCCACATGCTCAACCCTACTGCTTGGTGCTCCTCACCAACTTCACCATGTTGGACCTGCCTGAGGGAGATGTTCGATTTCCACCTACACACACATGCCTTGGTGTGCAGGAAACTGGAAAACCAGCTGCTCAGGAGTCCCTGCTGCCTGCAGGGGTGACTGAACCAAGATCTCATGCTCAGGTATTGACAGCGCCTGACTGTGCTGAATGGCTCAGCTCTATTCAGGATGAGCTGGAGGCGCTGGTGCAGATCAAGGGGGCTCTGCAGATGCTGGATGAGGAGAACGTGCCAACTGGGGTGAAGCTGCTGGAGATGTCTCTGGTCCTCAAGGTCAAGTTGGACAAGAACCGGGAGCTGCTGAAGAGGAAGAGCAGAGTATGTGTGCGAGGGAACAAGCAGGAGTATGGCGTGGACTACTACGACACCTTCGCCCCGTGCACCCAGCTGTCCTCTGTGAGAGTTGTCATTACCCTCGCCCTCAACCTGGGCCTCACAGTGTACCACATGGACGTGGACACTGCTTTTCTGAACTCCGTGCTCGAGGAGGACCTGTATGTGCGCCTTCCCCGAGGGCTGGATTATGGGGGGCACAGGTGTGCCAAGCTACTGAAAGCTGTATATGGACTCAAGCAGGCGGGCAAGGAGTGGTTCGACACCTCAGATGCATTCATCATGGGGTATGACCCCAGAATGAAGAGAAGTGACGTGGAGCCATGCCTGTACTTCATCCGGGACTCCACTCTCCAAGTGATCATCTTGGCCTATGTCGATGACTATCTGGTGGCCACCAATGACAAGTCCTGGTATGATACTTTTGTGTCATCCTTCCATGCGCAGTATGCATGCAAGGATCTTGGCGTGTTGGACCTGGTCATGGGCATCGGAGTGCGCTGGGGGAGTGACACAGCATACCTATGCCAGTCTGGTTATATCACCCAGATCATCAGTACCTATGGCCTGGATGATGCCAAGCCAGCGAGCCTACCAATGTCACCTGGCACTGCACTGGAACCTGCTGATGGCAAGGGAGCTATGCCCTACAGGGCTCTCCTGGGGCAGCTGCAGTGGGTGGCTCGCTGCAGCCGGCCTGACATAATGGCGGCAGTATCGGTTCTATCGAGGTTCTGCACCACGTATGGTCCAGAGCACTTCATGGCTCTGAAGCAGGTGGTGAGGTACCTGAAGGGCACCAAGGACTACGAGTTGGTGCTGCGCACTGCTTCAGTGCCTGGGGGGGGTGGTACTGTACCAAGCAGGCCCTTGCCCCTATCCATCTACACTGACTCTGACTATGCTGGGTGCAAGGTAACCAGAAGGAGCACCTCTGGCATTGCAGTATTCCTATGTGGGAGTCTGATCATTTTCTCGTCCATGATCCAGAAGAGCGTGTCCCTATCCACTACCGAGGCCGAGATTATCGCTATGTCTGAGGGAGCTCGTGAAGTCAAGTATGTTCTCAACGTGCTGGACTCCCTGGTGGACATATGCAGGCCAGTGCCCATGTACTGTGACAACCAGGGAGCCATTCACCTGGCCACCAACTACGTGAACAACTCCAGATCCAAGCACATCGAGGTCAGGAACATGTACATCAGGGAGTTGATCAAGGCCAAGGACACAGAGGCGCTATACACTGGGACAGATGACAACACCGCTGACATCATGACCAAGCCCCTGGCACTCCCTGTATTTCGTGTGCATCGAGAGCGACTGGGTGTCATGAACCTACCTCGTGGAGACCGCTGAAGACTGAAGGGGCACCATCCCAAAGACTGGAGCTGGAGGGGCACCATCCCAAGAACTGGGCATTGCTGACTGAAGGGGCACCATTCCCAAGAACTGGCAGTAGGACAACTAGACAGTCACCCTTTAGAAGGGGTGTTGGAATCTGCAGTGTCTGCTGATCAGTTTGATGTAAAGCATGACTGTCTAGGCCCTGTACAGCACTCAGGATGATCAAACCCTGAAGAAACCCTGAAGAAACCCTATGAAACCCTTAGATCTAGATCTAGATCTGCTGAACTGATCGTGGCCGTTGGATCAAGTGATGACCATCGGCAAGACACTGTGTGTAATAGTTCACGGCCCATCGCAGACGTGTCACTGCAGTCGTTATGAACCTGGCAGTGGCACGTCATAACTGAATAAATAGCGAACTTTCACTTAGACTGGCCAATCAGTAATGATGGCGCGCAAATGTTCGTGGCGTTTCGAGCTGCGAACTGGTATATCTTATGATAATGAAAGTAAGCAGTTGCTTTTGCAAATTACCCGACTCTGAATTCTAAAACTCATCCAGTGCCATCTCCAGCGCGGTCGGTGAGCGCCCGGCGCAGACACGCCCCGTAGCCAGCTCCGGCTGAAGGGCTGTCACCTGCGGGTGACACCAGCTGCAAGCGCAGGATCTCAGCGTCGTAATGCGATGCTGACATGGACGCCCCCGAAAGGCTGGGGGGTATGCACATGCCCTGTGGACTCCAGGCTGCCAAGACGCATGGCCTCTGCACTCTGGGCTGTGGATCGCTTGCGGCGGGCGGCGGCCATACTCAAAGGCAGCTCCTCCAACAGACCGGCGCGATGCTCTGCACGGTGATGGCGGCGGCGGTGTGCCGGGCAAACCTGCGCGGGGTCGGGCTTCTTCGGCTTGTGCTTGTAGTTGCCGTACGGGTCTGCTATCTGCCCACCGCCGCGCAGCCACTGACAGCAGTCAGCCACGCTCTGCAGCGGAGACGGGAGGCGTGGCCAGGGCGGGCGCGGTCATGCCGGTCGTTCACCGCATGCAGCAAGCCTCGCAGGGGGAGCGGCACAGCTGTGTCACCGTGGGTGGCACGGAGTCAGTGAACACACGGCTGGAGGGCATTTGGTCACTGCAGCTCCCCGGGCGACACCTTGATGAGCGCATTCACTCGGTCGAGCTCGGCCCTCAGCAGGTCGAGCCGCGTCCGCAGGATCTTGCATGTGTCCTTCTCGATCTGCGCGGCCCACCGCCCCCCTCCTTGGGTCTTGGCCCTGCCTTATGCTCCGCCCAATCCGGGTGCTACAATCCCTCCGACTATAAGCCCCACGCCCAAGGGTGTTCTCCCAACCCCTCCCCCGACAGTTGCGCAGAACGTGCACGCGAAAAGTGGCCTCGCGCCGCTGGGCAGGCAGGCGCTGGGAGGCGCTCGGACCTCGGTGCTGAGTCCTGTCATGAAGGCGTCGAGCGGGTCGTCGCTCTCGACCGCCGCGGGGGCAGGCCGAGCGCCTGCCCTCCTCGCGGCAGTCGCACCTCCCGTCATCAGTCCAGTTGCATTACCGTGGACCACAGAGGATCCGACGGCGCCGAATATCGCAGGGTGGGTCTCTCACGCATGACAGCGCAGATCAGGGATACTCTGACGGCTCCGTGTGAGCCAAGCACGTCGCCAGGTGAATCCAATGCTCGGCACAGCCTTGCGGAGGCACCCAAAGTAAGCCCCGCTCCAGTGCTCGGCACAACCTTGCGGAGGCACCAAAAGTAAGCCCCGCTCCAGTGCTCGGCACAGCCTTGCGGAGGCACCTGAGGTGTGGCAGACAGTGCGCCCCGCTAGCAAGGTAGAAGGCGCGAGTGGTGTGATCGGGCTCGGGCAGCACAGCAGCTTCTTTGCCGGCCTCAGCCCCAGGAGCAGGTCGGCACGCTGCAAGAGCCCCATGCCATGGCGCACATACCGCGCATCGCTGCTGTGGCCACCCTGCCTCACCTGCGCTTGCCTCCTTCAACTCCTCCACTTTCAGCTCCTCCTCCAGGGCCTGAGTCACCACCGCACGGCCAGCGCCCGCTGGGAGTGAGAGGCATAGGGCAGCACTTGCAGTCAGGCGGCACTTGCACTTGCAGTCGGGCGTGGAGGCGCGCGCTTGAGCGGAGCGGAGGCGCGTGCTTGAGCGGAGTGGAGGCGCGTGCTTGAGCGGAGTGGAGGTGCGGATGACCGCCATGAGGTCGCATGTCACCATCGGGTTCCCACCGCTTGCTCTTCCTCCACGGCGACGCGCTTGGTCCACAGAGACTGCACCGTCTCCACCTCCTGCTTGCGGGTTTTGCTCTTCTTCTCCTTCCTCTGCTTCGCCTTGTTGGACCTGCATGCACACTCCTCCCCACTCCTCCCCGCATGAACCTGAGCCGCCCAAACCCTCATGTGGCACCCTCAGCCACCCGAGCCGCCCCGGAGGGCTCTCTTAGACTGCAAACATGAGAAAGCATTCACCAGGTCTGCCGGCACGCCCAAACTGTGCCCTCATCCACTCTGCATCGCGGAGGCTACGGACAAATTTGGGGGCGGCGCCGTACAGCAAGCCCTCAGTGTTACGGACACCTTACTTTAGGGGCTAGCCAGCCACAATAGAGTGGTGTACGCCCCCCCTCTCGCCCCCCCCCGCTAGCGCCAGTGACCTATGAAATCGGCAAGAATAAGCGATGAAGGGAAAGCTCGCCAGCGAAATTCTTTAGAAACACACTGGTTAACATACACCTCGAGCTCGCTGACTAAGCCTCCAACCCCAAACATGGCTTCGGGCCGCCGTCAGCAGCGGAGAGAACTCGAGTCAGATCTGCAGGCAGGATTGATCGAGCAGATCGAGTAAAATGGAGGGGTGAAGACTTGTTCAGTGTTGCGCCAAAACCATGTTCTTATTGAACACATAACGGAACTTCCTCCTAAGTATGGAAAGTGTAATCAAAGTACATGGTTTTGGCTTAACACTCGACGAGTCCTGCCATACAACACTTCGTTGCCTCCGAAGTCTCAGAATCTGCAAGATTGTGGAGCACGCGCGGCAGTCGTTGGATGAAGTTTAACACAGTCATAATATAGAAAACTCAATAAAACAGAGATGAAAAATATTTAACGTGCGTGAGGTCAATAAAGAAGTATGCGAAGAGTTTGCAACAAACTAACTTGAGCCTGAGCTGATCTCCTCGGGGTCGGTTTTCAGCGGTGGGGAATTCTCCTTAGATTCGCTACACACGACAAACCTGCCGAACACGCCGTGTATCCTGCAAGGTTTAGATAACTCCATGGGTATCTGAGACCTTTCGGTGAGGGGTCCCGCACGCGCTCTTGTATCCCCCATTTTCTTTTTCACCAGGTGTCTCACCCAATTTCCCGGCCTGGTCCGAGGATACTCGAAAAGGTTTGCTTCTCCGGAACCCCACGGGTGCCTGGATGCTTCAGCCTCACTTATAGACGTGCTCAAAATCGTCGCAGAAAGCTCTACAGATAACATAACATGCAGCTTGCTATAACGTCTGGACTGTGCATCGGGTTTTCCGGCCGGGAAACTGGGTGAGACACCTGATGAAAAAGAAAATGGGGGATACAAGAGCGCGTGCGGGACCCCTCACCGAAAGGTCTCAGATACCCATGGATGTATCTAAACCTTGCGGGATACACGGCGTGTTCAGCAGGTTTGTCGTGTGTAGCGAATCTAAGGAGAATTCCCCACCGCTGAAAACCGACCCCGAGGAGATCAGCTCAGGCTCAAGTTAGTTTGTTGCAAACTCTTCGCATAGTACTTGATTGACCTCACGCACGCAGTACGACGGACTGTACGATCCAGCTGCAAAGACTCACTGAATATATCTTGCTAAGAAACAGCTGGTGGCCTTGCCAGCAGGCTCAGGATTTCTCAGGATTTTGCATGAATTTCTTAGCTTTTAACCCAGCCAGCGAAAATCATAGAGTTGCGTACCCCTCCCTCTTAAAACGCTCGCTTTCTCGGCATCGAATTTCTTAGCACCAAAGACGGACTGCAGGAACGTGGGGCTGCCTGCCTGTGCGGCACTCCACCTCTCTGCCACGTGGCACAGCACAGCCGCAAGCTGACAGGCACAGGTGAGTGAGGGCAGGCTGCTACCTGTCATAGAAGTCGTCGTCGCTCCCATCGTCATCCTCCTCCTCCTCCACCGGCTTCTTCTTCTTCGGCTGTGGTGCCAGCCCACCCCCCCCTCCCCCCTCTGACGCTTGGAGCACGCGAGATGAAAGATGAATGTCAGCACCCCACGTGCACCAATGCACCGAGTAATCACAATGCATGGTAGGGCTGCAATACATACACTCGGCCACCACTGGCACGCCATCTCTGTGTAAGATCACCGAACCTTTCCCTGGCAACTTTTCGCATCGTTCCATCCGCGACAATCGCACCATCACATAAAACTGGACGACGCGTACATCATGCGCGTGTTGGGACCTGTGCCCGATTCTTTGGAACTCGCTTTGATACCGAATGGAGCTGTTACCATTAGCTAACATCGTACGGATTGTACCGGTCGCAATCTGTTTAACTGGAGTGCAACGGAGTTTTAGTGCTTTCAGATTCCGTGCCAGAATCCATGACACAGTAGTACCAATGGCCACAAACCGACACGGCCATTCAGCTCTGGTCCTTTTGCTTTCAGCAACCAGGAACTTCACCGAGGCCTTCAGTGCTCTGTGAGGCCCACTGCCGAGCACTGCACCGAGGGCCGCTCTGCCTTTGCCCTCATCACCGGGACGAGGAGCCGTTCACTTTGGCCAACAGCTTCAGACTTCTCAGCAATGGACAGTTGATGACGGAGCCAGGAGCCAACGTTTCCAGCCAACGCGGCCCAGCATCTGCGGAGTCGGAGCTGGGGGCGCTCGGTGCACACGGAGCAGCGGGCCCAAGCATGGAGGCCCACCTTCTCAGTCTTCTTCTTCTTACCGAGAATGCTCTCTTCGATGCTCTCGTTGAGCTGGTCATCCAGCTGCTCCACCTCCTCCTGGGACAGATGAACCATCCCGCAGTCTCTCAAGTCACTGTTACCTTCTCCCGCATCGAGGCGGACCCCTCGGTCGGCAGTACTCTCGCCCGGAGACGCCCTGCATTCATAGATATTTCCCCCTCGAAGCATGCGAGCGACACCTTGTACGCTTGCACCCGACTTGACTGGTGCAGCTTGGCGCAGTGCCATGCTCGCCTCCCATCGCGCGGGCAGCGCAGGGGAAGGGAGGGGACCCGCGCTGCGGCGTGTGGCACGCGTGGCGCACAGCAGGCGAGCTTGAAACGCAGGGCATGTGACCGGGCCTCGCCTGCACTTGCTCGATGTGCTGCTGGTTGCGGGAGACTGCGAGCTGCTGCCCTGAGCTCAGGCCTCCTTCCTGGTCCTGCTTGGCCTGCAAGGGGCCTCATCCCCCCGGTCAACCCCGGCCCGCGCCCCCACCGTGGGCCCAACGCATCTATGCCTCCTTCAGAGGGAGTCACCGTCACAATCAGCCAATCAGCACAGGCTGGGCACGCCTCGAGGGATCCAGCCCGGCGCAACAGAAACGGCTCGATTGCCATGGCGGGGTGAGCGCACGAGACCTGAGGGTGCGGCACTGGATGCCGAAGGCAGCTGGGAGGAGGCAAGAAGAACGGGAGGGGGCGGGGGGGGCAGACGTTGATGCGGTCGATCTCCGTCTGCATATTCTTCATCTTCCACTCGCGCTTCGTGATCTTTTCCTTCAGCTTCTCCTGCTTCTCGGTCAGGGAACCCCTGCAGCTTCCATGCCAACAGCCACTTACTGCCGTATCGGACGCCAGTTTGGCAGGAAGGGGATTTCACACTTCTAGAGTCTATAGAGAACCCTTGAAGACACTACATTTCATCGGGCGCGTATGCGTCAACCAGCGTGCCATCGATGACCGTGATGGCGTGACTGTGGCGTATGCGTCAACCAGCGTGCCATCGATGACCGTGATGGCGTGACTGTGGTGTATGCATCGACCAGCGTGCCATCGATGACCGTGATGGCGTGACCGTGGCGTATGCATCGACCAGCGTGCCATCGATGACCGTGATGGCGTGACTGTGGTGACTACTCATAGCTGTAGTCATCTATGATAAAGTGTCCCAAGTGCCTCGGATCTATCATTGGCTTTTCCTCTCTTCATCTATCATTGGCGCACCGATGCGAACCAATGGTGAGACGCGGATCTACACATATCAGCATATCAGCCTGTGATTCCTGACCGGATGTTGCTCCGAGCATGCGCATTGCCGGGACGCGCAGCCCGAGGCTCCGCTGATCTGCGTGCAGGCGACTCCGGACGCGCAAACGCGCGAACAGGAAGTGCGCAAGCAGGTTGACGTGGCCGGTGCTGGGCCCCTCAGTCAAAACCAAAGTCGCTGGCACTCAGGCGTGGAGCAAGCAGGGGTAAGGTGGAGCAAGCAGGGGTAAGGGCGTGGAGCAAGCAGGGGTAAGGTGGAGCAAGCAGGGGTAAGGTGGAGCAAGCAGGGGTAAGGTTGAGCAAGCAGGGGTAAGGGGCGACGATTGTGAGTGGGGGTGCCCGGCACACGTGTAATTCCGGTGATCAAATGCCTCTCCAAGCACCATATGCTCTTGCTCTGCATCCTCCGCCTGACCCCAGCCGCAACCATCGGACAAAGCTGCTGCCATCTGCGCCGCTGCCATTTGCTGAGCGCGTATCTCCTCCTCGCCCTGACCCTCACCAGCCCCCTCCTCACGGCTCAGCTCAAGGAACGCCTGCAGTAGCCACTGCCACACACGCCACGTAGCTTGTTGCCACACCACCTGGCACATTGACTCATGACGCCATGCTCGTGCTGTGAACTGAGGTGCATGTTCCTCGTAGCCGGGCTGTAGCACGTGCCGTCAGGTGCACTTGCGGTGAGCAGCAAAATGGCACAGGAGGCATCTAGAGGTGCGGGCAGCAGGGGACACCTGTTCCTCCTTCGCCTTGCTGTGAAGCTGGGCGAGGTGACGGCGATCTGACTGTGACAGGCCTTTCTCCGGGATGAGCTCTTGGGGCCCCCCGAAAAGGTACATCCGCGTGCTATTCCCGAACTTTAGTACGTCGCCAATATGGACAGGAGTGTACATCTGTGGCTTGAGCTGAAAACGCCGCCCGACCCGCAAATCGGTCACAGGAACTCGCCGCACGCGAAGAAGCGACGGCAGATATCAGTGGCAGAGCTCACCGCCAAGATGCGGCACCGGCGGCTCCGGCGCAGCACCTGCAGTGCCGGCAGGGTCTCCAGCTGTGTGGAAGTGTGCAAAAGGGGCGCACACCTGGTGCTTGTTCACGAAGGAGCCGTGGGTGCTGCCACAATCGTAGAGAAAGGCCAGGCTGTCCTCCGACCGGAATTGGATGACTGCGTGCAGCCTCGATGAGGAGGGGTGCTCGAGGACCACGTCACAAGTGGGCGCTCGCCCGAGGGTGAAGAAGGGCTTCCCTGCAGAAGGCATGCTTGAATCAGTGGCAAAAGGCCATCTGGGGCAAGTCGTCATCCGAGGCCTCAACATAAAGCATGGCGCCGTCTCGCGCGAGCTGCTCCTGGCTCGCACCACGCCAGCCGATATTTTCGCCACGGTTTTGCCTTCGGCACACAACACAACTTTTTTCGGCGAGAGACTCCTGAAGTAAGCGAGAGAGTACTGGACAGGTTGGGAAGTGAGTGAAATCGAAGGCGACTCGAATGAGGGCGCCCAGGGGCCATGAGGACAGCGCCAAGCAGCCAATAAAGGACTTCTCAAAGCGATCGGACATCCCGCTTTAGTGGCAGTGTCAGTGGAAAGCACGCCTGCTGTAAACTGGCCAGCATCGGTGCGAGGAGTACACGCAGGTCAGCTCCCTTGGCACAGCTCCCTTAGCACGCCCATGAAGCGGAGAGTTCTCGAGATTCCTCAAAGAAACCTTAAGGGTAGCAGATATGGCGGGATATGGGGTTTGAGGGTATGGCCACAGGAGAAACTTAACTTCGAAGCCCTAGCTCGACCCTCTTTCAACCAGAGGGCAGCTGGGCGTGCCTGTTAGATCCACGTTACCGATGATGGAACCTTGCCTGAGAATCTGTCAGGAACAAATAACAGAAGTGAGCCGAGAGTGGAAGGGGCGACACAAACGGAGGTACACTGAAACCAGACGCTGAAGCAGAGACGGCACATCCGGTCTTTACTTGATACTCTTTCCGATCGGCCGGGTCGAGAGGCAAAACCCTAGCTGACCTGAGCCTAATATCGTTATCGGCTCTGAGAAAAAGCCACACTCGCTATCTTTGGATATCATACCTCCAAATGGTAAGGCGGTACTGGCGTGCCGCTCCACTCCGGCTGAGAATATTCAGGTCGATCAATCGGCGGTGCGTCTCTTGGCTGCAAAGAATTCAAGCGCCCCAGCAGCTCGACGTGTATTAGCTTGGCAGGGAAAATACCGGTCAGCGAAAGTTTCTCAAGCGCTGAGGTCAGAAACTACTATATTGTGCAAAGTCCTGACGAGGTGAAGGTAACGACGAGGTTTTCCAGTGACGTATAGGAGGTGAGGTATCGATCAGGTATCTTAGGATTCATGTGTGGGAATATTCGGAACGCAAAAAGCTGTTCGTGTCAAGGCTACACACGATTCAGATCCCGTACAAGCCGGATAACTTCAGAGTCAGATGCTAGGAGCCATCTTGAGGACCAAGTATCACAACTGAACGAGCACGTTTGCGGTTACCTGAAGCCTACGCTCGAACTCAGACCGCACCGACAGCTACACGACCCTTACTCAATACTCAACAGGAAACGCTGTGGAGCCTCGAAACAACCAAAGAAGCAAGTCTGATGCATCTGTTTGGTTAAACCGAACTATGATTGTGACGGCTCGACGTTTTGCGTAAAATTACTTCTAAGGGATATCACATCGCAGAGCTAGAACCTACCTTTTTGGGAAGAACCTTCCTCTCCGAACGTTGCGGGACTTTTTTGGAGGGTTTGATATCTGCGTCGGGCGCTTCGTCCAGACGATCTCCTCCTGCCCGCAGTTCGCCACGACAATCAACAGTCGTAGTCGCCACTATGATTACATACCAGTTCGGGGTTGTCTTACGCAAAACCTCGTGTGCCATACCTGATTTGGCCAGGTCTCCATCCTTGGAGCACAGTAAAGCCTTCTCGTCAAACTCCGCAGAAACCGGATCGTCACCTTTCGACAATTGACACTTTTTGGCAGGGGGAGGAGGCATTGCCTCCGTATCTGGAAATTGCTTCAAACTCGATTGTTGCGAGGAACTCATCACTGGCTGCTGAGACTTTCGCGCGGCAGGAGGTGCCATAGGCCGAGGGGCCGGAGGTCCCATGGATCTTGCCTCAGGAGGCCCCATCAGTTTCGAAGGAGGGGGTCCCATGCTTCTTGATGCAGGCGGTGGCATGATTTCTGCTAGGAGACTTGGGTTGGAACTTCCTGCACTGTCTAGCTTTAAGGGTTTCTCGTCGATTTCATCGACAGCTGCCTTCTCGACATTCTTGTCCAGGGTTGACTCCATTACGCCATCCCCCATATTCAGACCGCAGGTGCTCGACGAGGAATCAACAACGGGATTGTCAGTCTCTGACATGACATATGAGCAGAGAATACAGCCGACGACTCTTCAATGCAAACAATGAAAATCGATGAGCGAAATCGAGGTTGATGTTGTGAACCTGTGATCAATCACGTGACGGAATCGTGCTCAAAAGCGGTCTCAACGTCTCATCTCTTTACTCTTCAAGCTTCTCTGCTCTCAAGCCTCGTCTGGCAGAGCCTCTCGTCTGGGTCGTCTCGTGTGGTCTCGCTCCCACGCCATACGGCGTATTAAGACCATATTTAAAAACGCGACGGATATAAAATCCAAGATTAAATACTTATAGCGTTAATATTGGGATTGCTTATATGCAGCCGCCCCGGAACGTGCAGGTGCAATTAAGGGACATCAATGCCTGCCGGAAGGGCATTCTGAAGGTTTGAGGTAGTCGAGGGCTTAGGTCCTCCCAAACGGTCTTTGGGGATTTGCGTGAATCCAATTTCTCGCAAAGATTTGGCATGCTACTTCTTTACATCATCTCTAGAGATGTACGAATGCAGCTGTTCCCATCGGTTTCTCGCAACGCCCCAAGTAACGTTTGTTCAACCAGCTCGCCAGCTCCCATCTTGATCTGGCTCTCAACTCTGGCTGAGACCAGACACCAGTGACCAGAGTTTACGAGCTGTGGCCGCTGCGCGGCCGATCGCGATTTTCGAGACGACAAGAATGGAATGCAGCTCGTATATCCGGTCTAGTACAGAAAAATAAAAAATCCTTAAAAAAGTGAAAAATCGCGTCCGGAGGCTCTGGTCTCAGCCAGAGAAGGGGTGTCCGCTGTCCCTGATTGACGCTGAGACAGTAGCAGTATAGATAGTCTAGTGGAGAACTGGAGATCCCCTCGGGATCGAACCGCCTGCGCCTGCGCCTACAGTATACGCCTAGTAACGTAAGCGGTAACGTAAGCGTCTAGTAACGTAAGCGGTAACGTACAGTAAGCGTAAGCGCGTCACAACGTCACAACGTCACAACTCACAAGGTCGATTTGACTCTGCACTCTGACTCTCCCCTCTTCGGTCTTCCCGTCTAGCGATAGCGTCTTGCGTCTACAGTACTGTACTCCTGAGCGTGACAGCTGTGAGCTGACACTCACACAGACACTGTTGAACTTGTGTCACTCGATTGTAGGCGTCTACGTCTTCATACATGTGTTAATACAGGCAACCAGCTTCAAGTATCGGCATCAGCTCATGTTCTTCGCCAACAAGTGAAGGTAGCGTGCAACGTTGCTTAATTTTCATGAAAGGAGATATGTAGGAACAGATTTCTGAGGAGTGCAAGCTTTGAAGTGCGATAAGGACACTTGCCGAAAGCAGAAGATGAATTCGCATGCGCGTTTGGAATTATTGAAAAGACTTACATCTTCGCTAGTAAGACCTGCTAGTGAGACCTCCTAGTAAGACCCGCGTCTTGCAAACTTGGAAGTGTGCATCGGATGTGTAATCTTTTGACAAGGGTACGCTGACTTCTTCTGAACAGAATCTGATCACGTTTTAGGTTCCTTTTTCTATTTTTCTTGAAGTAGGCTGGGCACATGTTACGTAGCGCTGGGACAAAACATTTCGCCAACCACACTTCGCACCGTGTGCTCTTACCCCCTTCGTCGTCGATACGGTCAAGTGTTTTCAACCAAGGCCGGTTGATGATAGTTCAGCGTAATCGCGCTGAACTTTTCAGCTGAACTTTTTGTGAACGTCTTGGCAGGCCCTCCAGCTTTCTTTGACAACTCTCCAGCGATTATGACGGCACAAAAAGCGCAACAAACGTGAGAGTTACTCGTGATATCCTGGTAGGTTATTTAATGTGCATCGAAACTTCTATATGCAGTGCGCACCGAGTATATGAGGTTTACTCAATTCCTACTTCAGGCATTGGGTGCTAGAGCGGCAACTGAACGTTTGACGCTCTCTGAGTACCGCACGTACCCGTCGCAGCTTGCCACTCTGCACAGAAAAATTTCGGAGTGAAAATCATACTTGTGCTGCGGTCATTAGCAACAGCGTCGAGGTCTGCTGTTATGGAGGTTCCAGTCATCTGGCGCCTGCACTGCAAAACGCCGTATTGTTGAAGACTTTCTCAAGCTTCGCTTGCTCGCAGACCCCTTGCTATTTCATAGTCTAAATATGGATATCAAGTAGGAATATCATGATGACGCTTGTCCCGCGATGCTAACTACTCGATCCAGCATCAGGGTTGCCAACTATCGTAATCTAGATACCTCGGGAATTTTGTTCTGCCACCAGATTCCCGTCCAATGGCTAGGCACTCGATGCACGGCGCATGCCCATACTCGTTCACACCGCGCACAGCACACATCTGAGCCCGAGAAAGCGTGCACAGAAGCGAGCAGGCTACTGGGGATATCCTCCCCATCCGGGTGCCGCTACCACGTATGCTATGCAGCGCACATCTGCCTCAGCACTGTACAGTTCTGTGGCCTGTGAAGCTGCTGCCAGACACCTGATGGATGCTCCTACGCGAACGGTACACCCTGTAGACGTAGCAGGGAAATGCACGGCTGCTGCTATGTCGCCACAACGACAGGTCCCACTTTAAGTTGCAAAGCATGCAAACGCCAACTTACCTGTATTGTTGTCGACAGCAGGAGATATGGAGACTAAAGGGGCGGCCATCTGCGAGCCCGCCGAAAGCGTAGTTCCGACTCCCCAATTTGTCAGCTTCACTTCGAGCCAGCCCCCAAGTTTTTCAGCTAATAGCCCCGCAACCAACAACTGGAATCTGGACAAGTTGGATTTGCGACCCAGTAACCTGGGTGCCAAAGAACAGACGTTGGTTCGAGACATTACGCCAAGATTGCCGGGTGGTGTCGAGGACATGCAAGTGAAAGATAGCCGGAAAGAATCCTCAGCGCAGCATGAGGTCCGTAGTGACTCCCCCTCGCTGCTCGGCATCGCCTGAACCTGTACTCAGCATGTTACACTGATGACCATAGCGACGAGATTCGTTGTTACTTCTCTCACTCGTGCTGCTCGCGCTTTCCCGGGTCCACAGTGTAGCATGATACCTTGATGGCCACCGCCATAATATCTGTTGTGACTTTCCTATCATGACGCTTGCCCTTCTGTTTGGCGTCGACCTCAAGCACTGTGGCGGTGTGCTGTTTCCCGCCGCGGTCGCTGCGCGCTGCTCAAGCATCCCCTTCGGGTGTTACCACGGGGACACATGGTGCAGGAACCGTGGATTAATCGCATGCTGACCTTCTTTGTTCGTCCTCGTCCTCGACATTCCAAAGTGGTGCACACTGAAGACAGCAGCCTGGAGCGGCTGGTGAAGATTCTATCGGTGTTCCTTGGCGAGCAAGCAGGTGCCCATGCGATGCTGAACGAGAAGTACGGCCAGGGCGATCCTTTTTGGAACTCCAAAGGGAGATACATCAACCCGAAGAGCAACTTTATGACCTACTGGGATCTCCATAGCATGTTGCTCTTGATATACACTTCCATCGTCACGCCCTTCGAGGTTGGCTTCTTGACAACGTCGATCAATACAATGTTCTTTCTCAACCGCTACGTAGATCTCTTCTTCATCGTGGACATGGCCTTCAATTTCCTTTTACCTTATACCGAAGACTCCAAAGGTTTGGCCACCTAGCTTCCCCTTATCTAGCGGCCGGGTCCTTATCAACTGGTGTGCAGGCAGACGGTAATATCCAGAGGAAGCCTTGTAGTGGGCATTTGTCTATGGAGCGGGTTCAATTGCCACGTGCCGCTGTTCCTGCGCCGCACAGCCACCGCTGCTACCTCACGCTCGCACAATGGCTGCCCTATGTTCTAGATGCCTTTTTCCCAGGTGAATGCAAATTGTATGCCTCGTGCATGATGACATCGCTTATCCTCAATTAATGACGCGACGTCTCCTTCCATGATTTCCAGGCGCGCGGATGGAAACACGCCATGCCAAGATTCGTAAGCATTACCTGAACGGCTGGTTCAAAATAGATTTGATATCCATCATCCCTTTCGATCTGCTCGCTCTCTTCCAGGACAACGACGCTGTATCGAATCTTAAGGTGAAGACGGCTACTGCCCTTCCTCCGTGCTCTGTGCCTTGGTTTGATTTTCTGCCTTTGAAGCGCTCGGGGCGGACTGCTCTCTCACTTTATGAACTCCTGAGGTGTTGACGCTGACTGGCGTGGGCGAGTTGGGGCCCTGGAGCAGGCCCTGCGCGCGCTGAAGGTGATGCGCATTGCCAAGCTATCTCGCGTAGTTCGCGGTATGCGGGTGTTCAAGAGATGGGAGTCGCGCATGTCAATCAACTACGCGGGCATGAATCTAGCACTTCTTATCGTTGGCTTGATAATGGCGGTGCACTGGGCTGCTTGCGGGTGGGCGATGACACTCAATGTAGAGGGAGCTTCCTGGGACGAATCTTTCCCATGGCTTGAGGCAGACGACGACCAGCAAATGCCTCTCAAAAAATACGTCTCATGTCTCTTCTGGACGGTTTCCATGGCTGCAGGTGCGCTGGATAGACCAAGCTCATGCTCGCCTGCAGGCAGATCGTGAGGAAAGGTTATATGCATGCCAAGAAACCACTTGCGATGAGCGATCTGACGGAGTCGAACTGCCTGCAGCCTTTCCGTGAGCCTCTCCTCGAGGGGTGCTCAGGTTTCACTGCACAGAACTCGCTGAGCCAGTGAACTGTGCGCCGGGGCTTCAGGTTTCACTGAGATGAACGCCATTACGATCAACTCCAGCACACAACGGTTGGTTTACATTGTATTTAGTATAGGTGAGTCATGGGGAAGACAACCCCATAAGAAGTATACAAATAGGAATCTCCCTCTGCAGTGATATCACCTGGATGTCATGTCTGATGGTCTCTCCGGCAGCGGCCATGAGAAGATGTTTTCACCCAGGAAGCTAGAGGTTAAGACAGGCTGATGCCTGCATCGGTTGCAAAGTAGCTAAAGAGCTGCTGCCTGGTCTCCCTAACTGTGCAAAATCTCCAGTTATGATACTGCCAAGCCGCACTCAGTGTTGTGCAGCCCCAGCTTGTGGTCCCAACGCCAGTATCCTACCCGGCGCCTGCGCTGCCAACGCTGCCAAGCCACCCACCGCCTGCGCTGCCAACGCTGCCAAGCCGCCCGCCGCCTGCCAATTACGGAAAAGTCTGGTGGATGAAGTGTGTAGATGGAGGCAGCAAGGCGATGCCTCATTGACACGTGGACACGTGGACTGCGATGGCAGGCTTAGGAATTTCAAATGCGTATTTGATCGGCGGGGTTGTCGGGCTCATCGAGCGCATGAACGAGCGCAAGAGCGACTTCTACCGGCGAGTGCCCTCCGCCTCTTGCTCCGGCGACCTGGGGAGATGACAGATGACGCAGGCCTCACGTGGCACGGGTTCATCTCTGTGAAGCATCTGCACATCTGCCACGTGGTTCAGGTTCATCTCTGTGAAGCATCTGCACATATGCCACGTGGCACATGTTCGTCTCTGGGAAGCATCTGCACATATGCCACATATGCTCCATGCTGAGGGGTCGGTTCAGTGGATCGGCGCCAGCGGCTCCATGCTGAGGGGTCGGTTCAGTGGAGCGGCGCCAGCGGCTCCATGCTGAGGGGTCTCAGCCTGCCACGTGGCGGGCTCTCTGCGCGCTCCGCCGCCTTGGCACCTCTCACACACGTGCACGCACACCCGCGGCATTAAGTGCCCGTGCGATCGCTGCAGGTCGAGGCTGCCGTTGCAGGTCATAATGCGTGAGCACTCTCATCCTCGGCGTCATTGTGTGGTCGCAGCCTGCCGCGTGGCGTGCGCACTCTCATCCTCGGCGTCATTGTGTGGTCGCAGCCTGCCACGTGCGCAGTTCTGTGATGAGCTCGCAGGTTCTTGGCAGCTCCTGGCGTGGCTCGGATGCGAGGATGGCGGGCACGCGGCTGAGGCTCTGTGGGGGGAGGTTGCGCAGAGCCATGGACACCCTGAACAACTTCCTGTCCGAGCAGGGCCTCAACAAGAGCTCAGACCGCATCTACATAGACGGGAAGACCTTCAGCGGGCAGGAGCTCTGCGAGCAGCTCAGGAGCTTCTACGTGTTCAAGCACTCCCAAGGCAAGCAGCGCCGCGCGCACCTCATCCGCACGATCACCGGCTTGGGGTGATGGCGCGGCGGCTCCCGCCTCCACGAAGGATGCATTCGGGAGCTCCGCCGCGCTCACCCTCATCCGTCGACGACGCTCCCGCATTCGCAGTCTTCTCGACGTGCACGCTCCGCGAGTGAGTGCGGCTTGGCCGCCCAACGCACGCAATACTCGCCGAGTAGGAAGGTTGCGGCAGCAGCTTTGCTGAATAGGAAGGGAGGAGGAGATGGTGGCGATGGCTCCACTGCATGGATGGCGAGGGGAGGAAGCAGTGGCTTTGCTTAACCCCGAGGGGGCGGCAGTGGTGGCTTCACTGGCGAGGGGAGGCTGGCTTCACTGACTGGCGAGGGGAGGCAGCAGGGGTGGCTTCACTGACTGGCGAGGGGAGGCAGCAGGGGTGGCTTCACTGACTGGCGAGGTGGGGGCAGCAGGGGTGGCTTCACTGACTGGCGAGGGGGGCAGCAGGGGTGGCTTCACTGACTGGCGAGGGGGAGGCAGCAGGGGTGGCCTCACTGACTGGCGAGGGGGAGGAGGAGGTTTTACTGAATGGGAGAAGGTGGCGGCGGCATCACTGATTGGCAAGGAGGTGGCGGTGGCTTGACTGAACGGTGAAGAGGAGGCTTTGGCACTGAAACGCAAGAAGGTAGCGCTGAGCAGCGAGGCGGTGGTGGCGCTTCGCTTATTGGCTTGGACTGGGATGCAATGCGGGAGGAGTGCGCTAGGCCATCTCTCCGAGCAGTTCCATAACATCCTCTTTACGTGCAGCGAGTACATGCAGTCGTCGGTCGCGGCGAAGATGCACTCCGGTGGGGCTCTATCTCTACTTGCAATCCCCCGAGTACTGCCCTATTATTTGCACTTTGGCCAAGCCTGAGTGGCAAGAGGCTGTGGGGAGCCGCCGTGCTCCCTAGGGCTCCGCGTGATGGGATATCAACCTAAGGTCTAATGGCCAGGCTGACAGTTGCACACGTCCCGCCCCCTGCAACACTGCCCCGCCGGTGATGTCAGGAGGCAGCTGTAACTGGGTAGGTGGAGGGTGTGATGGCAGACGAGCTTCGTAAGATCCCGTTCTTCACGAGTGCGTCCAACGAGCTGGTGCTCATGATCGCGCGCAATATTCGCACACAGGCACCGCCCATCCCTGCCAACGCTAGGCCCTTTCTTGTGTACTCAGGTTGCCCTCTGTTCCTGCAGATATGCCCCCGATGTACCATACATTTCCCCTCCGTCAGCGCCACCTCTGCCCTCCGTCAGCGTCCCATCTGCTCCTCGTCGGCGCCCCAGCTGCCTGCCGTCACCCCCTCACTGCATGCGTCAAGCATCTTCCAACAAACTTCTCGCGCCTTCACCAGGTGCACCTCGGTGCAGCATCCCGCATGTCATGAGCAGGAGGGTCCCTTCTTCGTGTGTCCCGCACCAAAGATTGCTGCCAGTGACCGCAGGGAGCGACCAAAGGCTGAAGGTCGCCAATGACTATAGGGCGCTACCAAAGGCTGAAGGTCGCCAATGACTATAGGGCGCTACCAAAGGCTGAAGGTTGCCAATGACTATAGGGCGCTACCAAAGGCTGTAGGTTGCCAATGACTATAGGGCGCTACCAAAGGCTGTAGTTGCCAATGACTATAGGGCTACCAAAGGCTGAAGGTTGCCAATGACTATAGGGCGCTACCAAAGGCTGTAGGTTGCCAATGACTATAGGGCGCTACCAAAGGCTGAAGGTTGCCAATGACTATAGGAAGCTACCAAAGGCTGTAGGTCGCCAATGACTATAGCGCTACCAAAGACTGAAGGTTGCCACGACCATAGGGCGCTACCAAAGGCTGAAGGTTGCCAAATGACTATAGGGAGCTACTCAAAGGCTGAAGGTTGCCAGTGACTATAGGGCGCTACCAAAGGCTGAAGGCTGCTAGTGACTATAGGGCTACCAAAGACTGAAGGTTGCCAATGACCATAGGGCGCTACCAAAGGCTGAAGGTTGCCAATGACTATAGGGAGCGACCAAAGGCTGAAGGTTGCCAGTGACTATAGGGCGCTACCAAAGGCTGAAGGTTGCCAGTGACTATAGGGCGCTACCAAAGGCTGAAGGTTGCCAATGACTATAGGGCGCGACCAAAGGCTGAAGGTTGCCAATGACTATAGGGCGCGACCAAAGGCTGAAGGTTGCCACGCACTATAGGGCGACCAAAGGCTGTAGGTTGCCAATGACTATAGGGCGCGCGACTAAAGGCTGTAGGTGGTGGCACCGATGACTATAGGGCGCTACCAAAGGCTGTAGGTTGCTACCAATGAGTGCAGGGCGCTATCAAGGGCTGTCGGTGGCACTCATGACTGCAGTGCACGACCAAAGGCTGTAGGTGACAGCGATGACTGCAGGGAGCCACCAATGATCATTTGTTTCTGGAAGGAACAGGTGTTCGCGTATCAGGAGAAGATCATTGACAAGGATACAATGGTGAGCCACATGTACATCATCGAGCGAGGCACGGTGTTCTCCCGGGACCGCGTGCTACGCGCTCACGATGTGTTCGGTGAGGAGGCATTTTACCGGTGAGCACGCCCGTGATCCTCGCCCCCCACCACCCGGACACATGCAGATTTTCATCCGCCACAGCCAGGCGCTCGATGCCCCTTCACCCGCTCCTTGTGGATCAGGGCCGCCATGCGCGCGTTCCTCCATGCCCCTTTCTCTGCCTTTCCGTCATTTTCCGACGACAGTGCGGAGGCAGTACAGTGCGGAGGCAGTACAGTACAGCGACAGTACAGAGACAGCACAGAATCGCGAGACTATCTCGCAGCTCCGAAGAGAGATTCCAGAATATTCTGGCGCACTCCTCCAACAGCAGCAGCCGCCGCAGTATTCAATACTTTTTAATATGGCTTTGGATAGTGAAAAAATTGCACCACACCGATCGCGGCGATTGGAAACTGAAGAGTGACTGTGACCATGCTTGAGTCCGGTCAATCGTCCCCCCCTTGGCTGCGAGCTGACATTCCGGGACCTGCGCGTAGAATGACGTGCGGTATTTGCGCGCAACCATGCCGAATCACGCGAGGTGGCTGGCGCCCTGCGTGGCGCGGGTGCGAGCACGCTCGGCATCCTCTCAAAGCACACCTCGTAGGCTTCCCTGGAACTTTGCTGGAGGTTGTGGTGGGAGTTTGCTCGCCCGAGTGAGACGTGCGATTCGCACCTGGGCAAGGGGTGTGCCCTGCCGTGACTCCTGAAGCTGAACGTGCCTTCAGAACTCCTGTGGTGTAGGGACAGGCAGGATGGGGTGGAGGAGAGCAATCCATGGAGTTGGATGAGCAAGGTGTGGTAGTGGATAAAAAACCCTCAGATCCACCTCTGAGCGACGAGGCGGGAGCTCTGGGCAGCCCAAGCCGAGCGGGCCACGTGGCAGCGCACCGAGGGGGGGCATCACCAGGCACCTAGGTCCTCCCCAATGGACCGCCGGAAAAAGTGGGGTCCACTCGTGACAAACAAAGTAGGATGGACTCGTCATCATGCGCTGCCTCAGGCGCATCTACACCTCGGGGCAAGCGAGCTGGGGCACAGGGGAGAGAAGAGACGCATGGCCAACGTGAGAAGCTTGAAAGCAGATTGACGAGGAGCGCGGGTTTATGCGGGGTGCTGCTTCTCCAGCATGGATGACGCGTCAAAGTATGGCTACGCAGTCATTGCGCTGTCTGACTGCGTCCTGCAGTGCATCGACAAGGTCCGAGCCCCGCTGCTAGTCGGCTGTGAGCCCACGTCTCCATCATGCGGGCCGGCCGTCTCTGCGAGCCCACGTCTCCATCAGGCCGGCCGTCTCTGCGAGCCCACGTCTCCATCACGCGGGCCGGCCGTCTCTGCGAGCCCACGTCACCATCATGCGCCGGGCCGCCTCTGCGAGCCCATCGCCTACATCAGGCGGGCCGGGCCGCTCCCGGCGAGCTCCACGTCTCCATCATGCGGGCCGGCCGTCTCTGCGAGCCCACGTCTTCCATCAGGCCGGCCGCTCGTCTCTGCGAGCCCATCGGCTTCCATCAGGCCGCCGGCCGTCTCTGCGAGCCTCCACGTCTCCATCAGGCCGGCCGTCTCTGCGAGCCCACGCCCCATCACGCTGGCCGGCCTCTGCGTGCCTCCGGTGGCCTTGAGCTCGCGTGGTGATGCGGGGGGCGCAGAAAACCTTGCACGAGGCCGTAGAGCTCCACGGCAACGCCGATGAGAGTTCGTATGAAGATTAACAACGCGATTCTGAAGGTGGGGACCAGTGGGGGCCCTGATTCAAGCCGCGAGTCTGGTGACCAGTGGGGGGCCCCGGATCTGACCAGTGGGGGCCTCGGATCTGCCGCGAGTCTGGGGACCAGTGGGGGCCTCGGATCTGACCAGTGGGGGTCCTCGGATCTGACCAGTGGAGGCCCTCGGATCTGACCAGGGGGCCCCTCGGATCTGCCGCGAGTCTGCGTGACCAGTGGGGGGCCTCTCGGATCTGACCAGTGGGGGTCCTCGGATCTGACCAGTGGAGGCCCTCGGATCTGACCAGTGGGGGCGCTCGAATCTGCTGCGAGTCCTCACCAAGCACCGCACGGCACAACAGTGGGATCACTGAGCTGCACGCCGTGGTTGGTGCCAGGATGAGGGCGATGTGCTGTCAGCGCCCCCGCGCCTGTGGTTGGTGCCAGGATGACGGCGATGTGCTGTCAGCGCCCCCGCGCCTGTGGTTGGTGCCAGGATGATGTTGTGCTGTCAGCGCCCCCGCCTGTGGTTGGGTGCCAGGATGAGGCGATGTGCTGTCAGCGCCCCGCGCCTGTGGTTGGTGCCAGGATGAGGGCGATGTGCTGTCAGTGCCCCCGCGCCTGTGGTTGGTGCCAGGATGAGGGCGACACAGCTGGTCAGCGCCCGCGCCTGTGGTTGGTGCCAGGATGAGGGCGATCAGGCTGTCAGCTCTCCCGCCGCCTGTGGTTGGTGCCAGGATGAGGTTGTGCTGTCAGCCCCCCGCCGCCTGTGGTTGGTGCCAGGATGAGGGCGATGTGCTGTCAGCGTCCGCGCCTGTGGTTGGTGCCAGGATGAGGGCGATGTGCTGTCAGCGCCCCCGCGCCTGTGGTTGGTGCCAGGAGGGTGTGCGAGGCGGGCAGGGGGCCAAGCGAGGTGATGTAGCGCTGTCGTGCGGACTTGTAGCGAGTGAGTTATCTGGTGCGAGCAGTGGAATTACGAAGGAAATAAGGTGTGGAGCAATCGAGGGATGCTCCACGGACGGAATGCTTTTGTGTGTGAGCTGACGAGACTCCGTTCATCCGATCAGGAAAGTGGAGAGAAGAAGGTCTCGGTCTGACAGTTCAGGAAGCAGAGCTGGATCCAGTGATTGAGGAACCTCAAAAACTGCCCTCTGCCATCCGATTTTGTTAAGATCTGCGGTGCCATCTCATTAAGATCTGTGCTGCCGCATGCTCCTGCATCCAATGCTGACCTCGGGGGTGGTGTGGGGATCGGCCAGCTGGACCGTGAGAGCTCTCGGGCGGCGCAGATGGCGCTGAAGCACATGGACCTGGACCGCGGGCACGACGTGCTGGTGGAAGCGTACGCCTCCTTTGAGAGCAGGATTGCGGCCCAGGACCTGCTCATGGTTTATAAGAGCCCGATCATTAAAATGTATCGCAGGAAGGTGAATGACCCACCTTTTAAGGGGTATGCTCCAGGAGGCTGTATGGGTCATTGGAAGGCTGCTGAGGGTACCCTTTACGTGGATGATCAGAGAGAGATTTGTTTTTCTAGCATTAGAGCTCTTGAGCCGGCTGCAGCAGCTTGTGGCAGATTTTAGATTTTTTTCCTTATTGGAGCTCTTGAGCCGGCTGCAGCAGCTTGTGGCAGGACAGCGAAAGCCTGTCCGCTTTTGGATGATGTCAGGCAGCTGAGGCCTGGCAAGCTGCGGACCTCGTGGCGGCAAGGGGGGCTCGTGCGGGTTGCTGGGGAGGGCCCGGGGTTGCAGCTGCTCACGGAGTTGTACTCGTGCTTGGAGTCGTCCATGGCGGGGTCGCCCACATTCCGAACGTCGGAGCTGTTGAAAATGGCTGATAACCTGAGCCCGAGTTTCAAAGCTGGCAAGTTTCCATTTCATGCCAATGACGTTCCATTTGACGCCACCGGAATCGGTGTGATCTGGCTCTCACCTCCCATCCCCGTCCTTTCTGCATGCTGGGCGTAGCTTTGCCTGCTCCCAGCAGACGGGCGCTCGACTGCTTCCGGCACCAGCCCCATACCATCGCCTGTTGCAAGACTGGAGCACCCCTAGGCGAGGCAAGGCCGATGCGCTGTGTTGACGCATATGCACCGTGCACTGTGTTGACGCTGTGGGCCGTTGAGCTTTGTTG